>JAVJIF010011947.1:0-109923 GCA_038442645.1 Agave tequilana | reverse complement strand
CGTACGGTCGAACCGTAATTAACCAGTACCTTCACAGGATTATTGAAGCAGCGGAGCTAAGACAAATTTCGGGAGAATATTTGCCTTTACTTTAGAGGAGCACCCACTGTAGAGGAAGAAGGAAGGTAGAAGATATTCTTCTTTGGAAGTCTCAATTCAGACAACAATTCTACTAAAGAATCTGTTGAATTTTCTGAGCCCTCTTTCAGAACAAATTTTGCAGAATCTCTTGGAAGTTACTTTGGGAACTGAGTTGCAGAATCCCACTTGGTTTGAAAATTACTTTAAGACTGAGAGAGAGAGAGGATCTCCTTCAGACTGAGTTCAGAAGGTAGATTTCTTGTGGTGTGTCTCAATTGGAGAATCAGAGCGCTATTTATAGCGCTCTGGGAGGGGCATTTTGGTGCGAACCCAACCAATAGTTGCAACGGTTCGGTCTGAACCGTTGCAATGGTTCTTTCAACCGCCAGCAACCATCCAACCGCCGCGACGATTTACAGACAGCCTTGCGCGGGGCGGTTCGGATTCAGATAGCGGAGCGGGTATGCTCCGCGTAACCCATACCCGTGAGACCCGGTTCAAAAAGTGAAAGTTCACCTAGAGGGGGGGTGAATAGGTGATGGCTAATCTAATGGTCACTTAATGCCAAATAATGCGGAAGTATAAACTATTATGACCTAAACTAAACTCTTACACTAAACACAACGTATAACACAAGAGTGTTGCCGAATTCCCCGTGAGGGCTCTGGACAAACTCCTTAGATTCCCCTTGATAAGGGTTGAGGTGCCGCGTTGGCTCTCTTGGTTAAATACAAGTGTTAGCAAACAAACCCAAGCATGTATATCAATTAAGCACAAATGTATATCATGCATATAAAGATAAAGACAAGATAAGTATGCAAGATATAAACAAGAGACAAAGAGAGAGAGAGAGTGAGCAATCGCAAACACAAGAGATTTGTTTTGAGGTTTCGAGCACACTTGCTCTACATCCCCGCCTTCGACACACGAAGGATTTCCACTATAATCGATCCCAATGGATCACCCTGTGCCGCAACACCTACAAGCTCTCGGACTCTCTAGCCCCGTACACACGCAAGCCCCACAAGCTCGCTGTAACGCCCTCTCCCGCAGTACGGGGACGTTATGGCGACGTACATACGCGAGGTGAAAACAACCTCACGCGTACGTTAAGCCTCAGTACAGTACAATACCTCCATATAGATATGAGGTCCAGCATGAAAGCAGTACAAGAATACCTGCAGAGAAAGAGGTCAGCGATCATAACAGATATGAAAATAAGGATAAATACGATAACAGAAATAAAACACTAAAATACCTATGAATAGTCCTGATACGGAATCTCCCATGTGACTCCAAGACATTCTCTGAAGCTATGGTAACTCGGATCTCCAATCTGGGCATGCAAACCCAGGGTCGTCAGAAAGCGACCTCGTAGTGAGTGGTAAAATGAAGAAGGCAGGAATATATACATAGTAATACAAGCACGATACTAATATAGAATACATGATGTGGTACAAGTGATATAATATCATAAGCATATAGGAAGCAGTAGAAACATATAAACATGTCATCTTTTGGTACCATCACTACCTAGCCAAGTCATCATCAGGTCTATATAATAAATAATGTTATCTAGCGGTGACGTAATAGCAGGGAACATGATTGTGATGTAAATGAACATGCAGGTGGGCATATGCAATATGAACATGCTACTGTGTTGTGTCTAGCAGCATATAAACAATGCAAACAGACTATATGTGATACAAGGTGTACATGTGCATGAGTAGTAGGGCACTAAAGAAAGGTAACAGGAAACAGGAACAATAGCAATGTAAACATGTCACATGATAGCAGATCAATGATCAGGAACAGTAACAAGTACAACTAAACATGTAACGGGTAAGTCATGTCAAAGTCATGTCATTTATACAATAGTAGCAATCAGTTACCACCTGGTATTTAATCAATCTCTTCCAGTGTCCCATACCACTGGCAGTTCATACTGGAGCCCGCACTCCAGTCGAACCCATCCGGACATGGCCTACGGGTACCATTATCCAAACGAGAGAGTGACCAAATAACAAGTGTTTCCCGACGTCACTATTGTGTATACTGTTTTATTATGTTAATTGGAAACCCATGGTCGAGGAGTTCTTATCGGGTGGATGTATCCCGTGCATACCCGGGATCACAGCCTTAAACAAGCCCCTGGCTGCCAGGACCCAGGGCCCTCCGCTAAGAGGGGAGCATGAATCAAGTAACAAGAGCTCATGGAGCAATTGGTAGGCAGCCCGCCTACCGTCCCCTGCAGTGGGAAAACAATATGGATGCAGTACATCACCCGATAAGATCTAGTCAAACCGTCAAGTCTCCCCATACCCGAGTTAACTTTATGATCTTGTATGTCAAATATACAATGTAACAAGTACCATTCCAATAGGTGATACACGGGTAACATGAAACTGGACCAGAGCTCTGTTGATAGCATAGAACATATAACGAGAATCAGGAACAAGATAACAGATCAATATAACGGGAACAATATAACGTGATCGGGACAAATATATCGAGAACAATAGAACGTGAACAATATCACGGGAACAATATAACAGAATCAATAGATTGGAAGTCCACATATCGCATATCAACAGCTCTCATGTCCAGTAACAGGAATATCCATATCAGTAACAGGTAACAATCCTATAACATGAATACAGTAACATGAAATATACTACATGTAACATGAACGGGGATCCATATGTCAAGATTAGAACAATAATACATGTAGCATGAACGGGATCTATATGACAAGAATAGAGAAACCATACAGGCATGTGTAACCATAATATGTAAACATAACATAAATGTGTATGATGATCATGCTATATGAAATGCAGTAGGCCGTGCAGGGTTATATCCGTGTATCAGTGGAACTTATATGTGGGCAATATATCGGTGTAGCACTCGTATATGTCCTAACAGTTGATCTGTGTATAAAATAATATCATGTCAGTCTCTTAAACTACGGTAGCCATGTAAGGATGATAGCAGTGCAGGAAATAACAGTATCTCGCATTCGTGTATAATGACGGTGTAGTGTCCTAGCGTACCTGTAGAGCAGTATGTAAGGTAACTGTGTCACGATGCATGACATAATAGGGTCCAAGCCTATGGGGCTATGGTGGGCCGGGTGTCAGTGGTACAGGAACAGGACATACTCGAGATCAGTCAGGCATTTACTAAAACGTGTTTATTACAGGTTTTAATATTGTTTACAATTAGGATATACCGGATCATGTTTTATATCAAGAAGTCAATCAAGTGCAATTAATAGACTAAAAAAGATATTTATAAAATAAAAACACTCACAAACTGGCTACAGGAACTGTAGCTCTCTTTCCCACGATCGCAAATGGATCTAGAATCGTCCGAATCGGAGTCCGGATGCTCCCGATATCGCCTGAATACTAAAAAATAATACAAAAGGGTTAATTATGTAACTAATAAGGTTTAAAATGCAATGGGTATTATTTAACAGGGGGCTGTGTAGAAATTTACCTTTCTGATTGGTTGGATGCGGGCTTGGAAGTGGGTCGGGTTTAGATCCAATAACCCGACCCAACACTTAACTAAATAGATTCAAGCGGGTTGGGTTCTAAATGTGGGTCCATACCCAAAAGGGGATCCACACCCAAAAGCAAAAAGCAGCAGCAGCAGCAGCAGTTGCTGCTGCTGCAGGGAGGGCGGCCAGCCAGCTTGCTGGCCGACGGCGACGGCGAGGGGCTCGCCGGCGGTGATCCCATGCCGCCGGCGGTGGCGGCAGCCCCTCAGACCGAGGACGTGCGAGTGAGAGAGAGATAGAGAGAGATGGGGGGAGTTAACAGGAGAAGAAAAGAGAGGGAACAAGAAGAGAAGGAGAAAGGGGGCGCGGTGGTGGCGCGGTCGGGCTGCGGCGTGGCCTGGGTCGTGGCCGGCGGTGACGGCGGCCGGTGGCGGCGGCCGGCGCTAGCAAGGGTCGGTCGGCCCCTCCCCCCTCTTCATTTGGGTCGCACAGAGAGAGAGATGGAGAGAGATAGTGAGAGATTAGAGAGAGAGAGAGAGAGTTAGGGAAGAGAGAGCGTTTGGAGGGAGTGAGAGAGAGAATAGAGGAGAGAGAGAGGAGGGAGGATTTTAATGGAGAAGAGAGAGAAGAGTCGGTGGGGTGAAGACTCTGGAAAACGCCAGAGAAGAGAAGAAGAGGAAAGAAAAAGAAAGAAAAGAAAAGGTTTTTAAAAATGAAAATAATATTATTTAATTCGGTCCAAATTCGACCAGTTCCGAATAGTACCCAAAAATTACAGAAAATAGAGAATATTACGCTGAGACGTAATATGAAGACGGTTTGAAGAAATTCAATCTGGTTTGCAAATTAAAAATCCCGGAGTGTCTCGCCGATACGGGCGACACGGTTTGGCCGGATTTTCGATAAATTCAAAAAATCCTCCAAAAATACCCGATCGTAGATAACACGATTCTAAGACACACGGTGAAAGAGGATTCTACAAATGCTACTCCGTTTGTGAAATAAAAATCAGAAGGCCGGTTATCGGTATCGGTCGACACCGACTCCGGAGATTTTCCAAAAGGATCCAGAAAAATTCCAGAAAATCCTGAAAAATCTCAAATATTAGAAAATGATTTTTTGAAACTGAAATCGGTCCAAACGGACTACTACGGAGGTCAAATCAATTTTATACGTCGTATCGCTTACTGATACGGTGATACGTACACCGGGGATCAGGGTGTTACATTTCTCCCCACCTTACAAAAAAATTGCGTCCTCGTAATTTCAATCAGTGTGAGAACAACATTTTCAACCCCAAAGCCTAAATGTTACGGGTCCACGACACTTCCGCTGCGCACTCTGATATCTCTAAGGAACTCGAGATGGAGAAGTGTGGTAGTGAACTAGTCCGAACGGATGGGAAGCAAGACAGTGCAAGGAAAGCGAGAAGAAAATCAGATGTTCTGGTTGACAACTAGACGGAAGGAAAGAATATAAGCGAGTCAAGGAGTGAATCGTCAAGGTCATGGTATTCTTGTACTCGTTGCTGGAATCCGCAAATTCAGATACAGATCAGTTAATCTGAACCTGACTGTACTGTTGGTAAGCGCCCAAGCATTGACCCAGGTGGTTACCCACACCAGGTGTGAACCTAGGCTCTGATACCACTATGTAACGCCCCGCTCCCGCAGGTACGGGGACGTTATGGCGACGTACATACGCGAGGTGAAAACAACCTCACGCATACGTTAAGCCTCAGTACAGTACAATACCTCCATATAGATATGAGGTCCAGCATGAAAGCAGTACAAGAATACCTGCAGAAAGAGGTCAGCGATCATAACAGATATGAAAACAAGGATAAATACCATAACAGAAATAAAATACTAAATACCTATGAATAGTCCTGATACGGAATCTCCCATGTGACTCCAAGACATTCTCTGAAGCTATGGTAACTCGGATCTCCAATCTGGCATGCAAACCCAGGTCGTCAGAAAGCGACCTAGTGAGTGGTAAAATGAAGAAGGCAGGAATATATACATAGTAATACAAGCACGATACTAATATAGAATACATGATGTGGTACAAGTGATATAATATCATAAGCATATAGGAAGCAGTAGAAACATATAAACATGTCATCTTTTGGTACCATCACTACCTAGCCAGTCATCATCAGGTCTATATAATAAATAATGTTATCTAGCGGTGACGTAATAGCAGGGAACATGATAGTGATGTAAATGAACATGCAGGTGGGCATATGCAATATGAACATGCTACTGTGTTGTGTCTAGGCAGCATATAAACAATGCAAACAGACTATATGTGATACAAGGTGTACATGTGCATGAGTAGTAGGGCACTAAAGAAAGTGTAACAGGAAACAGGAACAATAGCAATGTAAACATGTCAATGATAGCAGATCAATGATCAGGAACAGTAACAAGTACAACTAAACATGTAACGGGTAAGTCATGTCAAAGTCATGTCATTTATACAATAGTAGCAATCAGTACCACCTGGTATTTTAATCAATCTCTTCCAGTGTCCCATACCACTGGCAGTTCATACTGGAGCCCGCACTCCAGTCGAACCCATCCGGACATGGCCTAGGGTACCATTATCCAAACGAGAGAGTGACCAAATAACAAGTGTTCCCGACGTCAC
Source organism: Agave tequilana (assembly GCA_038442645.1). NCBI lineage: Eukaryota > Viridiplantae > Streptophyta > Magnoliopsida > Asparagales > Asparagaceae > Agave > Agave tequilana. The sequence goes on along the minus strand of JAVJIF010011947.1, from coordinate 103,682 downwards.
TATTGTGTATACTGTTTTATTATGTTAATTGGAAACCCATGGTCGAGGAGTTCTTATCGGGTGGATGTATCCCGTGCATACCCGGGATCACGGCCTTAAACAAGCCCCTGGCTGCCAGGAACAGGGCCCTCCGTTAAGAGGGGAGCATGAATCAAGTAACAAGAGCTCATGGAGCAATTGGTAGGCAGCCCTCCTACGTCCCCTACAGTGGGAAAACAATATGGATCCAGTACATCACCCGATAAGATCTAGTCAACCGTCAAGTCTCCCCCATACCCGAGTTAACTTTATGATCTGGTATGTCAAATATACAATGTAACAAGTACCATTCCAATAGGTGATACGGGTAAACATGATAACTGGACCAGAGCTCTGTTGATAGCATAGAACAATATAACGAGAATCAGGAACAAGATAACAGGATCAATATAACGGGAACAATATAACGTGAATCGGGAACAATATATCGAGAACAATAGAACGTGAACAATATCACGGGAACAATATAACAGAATCAATAGATGTGGAAGTCCACATATCGCATATCAACAGCTCTCATGTCCAGTAACAGGAATATCCATATCAGTAACAGGTAACAATCCTATAACATGAATACAGTAACATGAAATAATACTACATGTAACATGAACGGGGATCCATATGTCAAGATTAGAACAATAATACATGTAGCATGAACGGGGATCTATATGACAAGAATAGAGAAAACCATACAGGCATGTGTAACCATAATATGTAAACATAACATAAATGTGTATGATGATCATGCTAATATGAAATGCAGTAGGCCGTGCAGGGTTATATCCGTGTATCAGTGGAACTTATATGTGTGGCAATATATCGGTGTAGCACTCGTATATGTCCTAACAGTGATCCGTGTATAAAATAATATCATGTCAGTCTCTTAAACTACGGTAGCCATGTAAGGATGATAGCAGTGCAGGAAATAACAGTATCTCGCATTCGTGTATAATGACGGTGTAGTGTCCTAGCGTACCTGTAGAGCAGTATGTAAGGTAACTGTGTCACGATGCATGACATAATAGGGTCCAAGCCTATGGGGCTATGGTGGGCCGGGTGTCAGTGGTACAGGAACAGGACATACTCGAGATCAGTCAGGCATTTACTAAATACCGTGTTTATTACAGTGTTTTAATATTGTTTACCAATTAGGATATACCGGATCATGTTTTATATCAAGAAGTCAATCAAGTGCAATTAATAGACTAAAAAGATAATTTATAAAATAAAAACACTCACAAACTGGCTACAGAACTGTAGCTCTCTTTCCCACGATCGCAACGGATCTAGAATCGTCCGAATCGGAGTCCGGATGCTCCCGATATCGCCTGAATACTAAAAATAATACAAAAGGGTTAATTATGTAACTAATAAGGGTTAAAATGCAATGGGTATTATTTAACAGGGGGCTGTGTAGAAATTTACCTTTCTGATTGGTTGGATGCGGGCTTGGAAGGGGTCGGGTTTAGATCCAATAACCCGACCCAACACTTAACTAAATGGATTCAAGCGGGTTGGGTTCTAAATGTGGGTCCGTACCCAAAAAGGGGATCCACACCCAAAAAGCAGCAGCAGCAGCAGCAGTTGCTGCTGCTGCCAAGGGAGGCGGCCAGCCAGCTTGGCTGGCCGACGGCGACGACGAGGGGCTCGCCGGCGGTGATCCCAGCCGCCGGCGGTGGCGGCAGCCCTCAGACCGAGGACGTGCGAGTGAGAGAGAGATAGAGAGAGATGAGGGGGAGTTAACAGGAGAAGAAAAGAGAGGGAACAAGAAGAAGAAGGAGAAAGGGGGCGCGGTGGTGGCGCGGTCGGGGCTGCGGCGTGGCCTGGGGTCGTGGCCGGCGGTGACGGCGGCCGGTGGCGGCGGCCGGCGCTAGCAAGGGTCGGTCGGCCCCTCCCCCCTCTTCATTTGGGTCGCACAGAGAGAGAGATGGAGAGAGATAGTGAGAGATTAGAGAGAGAGAGTTAGGGAAAGAGAGAGCGTTTGGACGGAGTGAGAGAGAGAATAGAGGAGAGAGAGAGGAGGGAGGATTTTAATGGAGAAGAGAGAGAAGAGTCGGTGGGGTGAAGACTCTGGAAAACGCCAGAGAAGAGAAGAAGAGGAAAGAAAAAGAAAGAAAAAGAAAAGGTTTTAAAAATGAAAATAATATTATTTAATTCGGTCCAAAATTCGACCAGTTCCGAATAGTACCCAAAAATTACAAAAAATAGAGAATATTACGCTGATACGTAATATGAAGACGGTTTGAAGAAATTCAATCCGGTTTGCAAATTAAAAATCCCGGAGTGTTTCGCCGATACGGGCGACACCGGTTTGGCCGGATTTTCGATAAATTCAGAAAATCCTCCAAAAATACCCGATCGTAGATAACACGATTCTAAGACACACGGTGAAAGCGGATTCTACAAATGCTACTCCGTTTGTGAAATAAAAATCAGAAGGCCGATTATCGGTATCGGTCGACACCGACTACGGAGATTTTCCAAAAGGATCCAGAAAAATTCCAGAAAATCCTGAAAAATCTCAAATATTAGAAAATGATTTTTGAAACTGAAATCGGTCCAAACGGACTACTACGGAGGTCAAATCAATTTTATACGTCGTATCGCTTACTGATACGGTGATACGTACACCGGGAATCAGGGTGTTACACTCGCCGAGGCCGCACCTCAAACCAAGAGTTCGCACCCGAACTCGAAACAACCGCGAACGCACTCGTCCGCCTCCTCAAGAAACAAGAAAAGATCTCTTGGTGATCTAAACAGTTTGATCACTAATAAACACTCTCACTACAACACTCCTATAGAATGAATAATCAATGGATAGCTCAAGTGTTTGTGTGAGAAAAACAAGGAAAGAGATGGTGGAGGAAAACTCAAAGAATCTCTTTTAACACTCTTGATAAAATCTTCCCTTTTGATAGGAAATATTTGCTCTCAAATTTGTGGAGAAAAACCTCTGAAAAGGATTGGAAAAACTGGCTCAAAATACTCTCCAAATCTTAGTGAAAACAATGCCCAAACCCCCAAATTTATAGGCTCAGAAAAACTAGCCGTTGGGGTTCTGTCAGGCCTGTCGGTCGACCGTCCGGCCGACCGGCCAACGGTCATATTCCAGACCGTTTGAGCCATCGGTCGACCAGGCGGTTGACCGAGCCAGGATACAGAGAGCAATCTCTCTGTCCGGTCGACCGCGCGGTCGGCCGGGGCCTTTCCAGAGAGCAGAGCTCTCTGGACGGTCGACCGGGTCGGTCGGCCGGCCATCCTGCAGAGCTGGCGTGCACGTCTGTGCACGTCGGTCGACCGAGTCGGTCGACCGACTTCAGCCCTAGTCGACTTGGTCGGTCGACTAGTCGACTTGCTGAAGCCAGGAACTGAAAATCTAGGGATTAAAACTTGGTCTTTTTGGCTGACTTAAAATCCCATAAAATACTGAAAAATATAAAAAAATAGTTTTGATGTAATAATTTGATAAACAAACATGCTTGCAGAAAATCAAGGCATGTTACAAATGTTTTGAACTATTTTTGTAACTTGAAAAATATGGCTCAAAAGAAAATTAGTATTTTCCAAAACTTGTTTTCCAAACTTCTTCATGATACAAAAACAAGATATTTTGAATTCATTAAAGCATAGTGTGTATGGATATGATCCACTACACAAATAAGATATCTATGTTTTTGACATTAAGCTCTAAACTTGATTTTGGATAAAAGATATGCATATAAGAAATTACAAAAACCAAAAAGTATTTTTCCAAAGTAAAAATCTTTTGTAAAAACAAAACTATCAAGAGTGTGTGTGTATATATACTTGAGCAATCCACCAACTACTCTATCCTTTACATTTTATGTAAAAACAAAAATCTTATACCTAGACACAAGTCTTCATCTTCTTGAAGTCTTCACTTGAAGCCTTCTCATCCTCTAGACTTTGTCCAAACACGATCCATAGAGCTAGACTCCTCTTGAGTACTTGATGTGATCTTGATGCACAAGCTCTTGAATCAATCGGTGCTAGCTCCAAAACTTGACTTCAAATCTTTTGTTGAAGCTATGCACCTACTAAGATCTTGATCATAAATCTGTGACTAATTAAACACAAGATCATTAGTAAACATAACTACATGAGTTGATCATCATCAAAACTAGAGTGATGGGCCTTTGGGCCAACAATCTCCCCCTTTTTGATGATGACAAAACTCATGAAGTTATATATGCATAGATTAAAGTAAAGCTTCAAAGAACCTCCCCCTTAACTCATGCATAACAAATAAACAATATAATATGAAAATGAAGCACATGACATGTATGCAAATCAAGGAGATAAACATGCTAACAAGCATAAAACAAATCAAATTCTTTTTCTCCTATTTGCAAAACAAAACATATATGCATAAAACATAAATTCTACTAACATGCATATAAATCTCACATTCTTCTCCCCCTTTTTGTCAATCATCAACAAAGGGGTAAAAACACAATCAACAAATTTTTCTCCCCCTTTTTGTCATAAACAAAGAACCAAAGAAGGGGTAAACCAAATCAATCAAGAAAGGTTATATGCGATATACATTCATGAAGAGGAAGACGGTTAAGTAACTTCCCTACACATATACATTACATGAAAGAGGGATGACAAGCCCTAATTCACATAACGTATAATATGTAATGTATAAGAGGAGATGTGAAGCTCTCCTACACACGTGTACCACATAAAGAAGAGTTGTCAAGCTCCTCAATATACAATACACTCAACATGAATCTATATGTAGAAGAGATGTTAAGCTCTCCTTGCATATAGGCAATACAAATCAAAAATTTGAATTTTTCTTATAAAACAAAATTTTTAAATTTTCTCAATAAAACAAATCTTGAGAATTTTTCTTAAAATATTTATTTTCTTATCATAAACAACTTTGTGCTTTAAACATGTAAAACAATTTTAACTCAAGCACAAATAACTCATATATATGTATGAAAAATGAGTATACCAAATGAAATTGATACATACATATATGGGAAAACAAAATATGAGTATATACAAAAGAAGTTCATATTGATACCAATTGAAAATATACAATGATACCAATAGAAAAATAAGCTTAAGTGTATACATCATATAATCTACCACATGAAGAACTCGAACTAGTTAAATGAAAATATTTGAAAACTAGTATGGAATCCTTCAATCAAGGAATAACATAAAAATATTTTTCAAGAAATATGTGTAAATCACATGAAAATGACAATGAAGCTCAATATTCCTTTAAATAAGACAATGTGAAAATTATCATAAATTTTGAACATAAAAATCACCACAAAATTTTTATTAAAAAATTATATTTCAAGGTATATGTATGTTTTGACAACAAAAGAAGTATACATACATATCCCTAAACACAATTGAGTTCATATATATAGATTTGCATGAAAGGCAAATGATTCAAGAGGTATACATGTATATCTTAAAGTTTGGCAAAATAAACATATACATGAAATGAAAGCACATGATCATAACACAAATCCAAAATGGGAATACAAGTTTAAAAATGTAGGATTATCAAAATTAGGCTATACCAGCACATCTAATGGGCACAAATAAGCAATCAAACCCAACATATATAGATTTATTTGTGGCCCATAATATGTATAAGTATAAATCCTAGTGTTGACAAAAACTAACATTTAAACTAATATTCAATTCAGGAAGCATCAAATCTTGAGAACACAAAAGAATTTATCCATATAATTGAAGAAAAATAGGATCATGTGTATATCTTATAAACTAATTGAAGAATAAATAACTAGTATAAATTATTTTTTTGAAAAACTAGTTAACGATCCTTCAAATACATCAAATCATATGTTTTTCATAAAACATACCAAATACACAAGATTTTACACTCATAGTCTATAAAGCTTAAAATATGTCCATGAAACTAAGTTATGACAAAAAAAATAAAGTGTGAGTGTTCAAAAATCATGTAAATAGTATTTTCATGAAAATGTTCATTTAAGCTCAAAGAGATCATAAGTCACATTTTTAACAAAGCAAAACATGAAAAATCATTTTTCATTAAAACAATAAACTTCTACGTATATGTATGATTTATCCAAATCTAACAATATGCATACATATCCCAAACATAAAAGCGTCTATTAATAATGTTTGCATGAAGGCAAGAGACTCACGGGTAAACATGTATATTTATTAGATTTAAATTAAAAATACATATATATGAAAGAAAACATGAAGAATTGGCAAAGCATGTATAAATGAGAATCATCAAAACTGGTCTATATATGTGCATATAGTAGGTACAAATGAGCATGAAGTGCAAATATATATAAATCAAATGTAACTCACTATTTGTACATGTATAATACAAGTTTTGATAAAAACTACATCTAAGCATGTTATCACCACATGAAGCACAAAACAAATGAAAACATGAACATGCTCAAATGATCATCAATTGAAAGAAGCATGTAAATAAATTAGGAGTTTAGAGATAGTTACCAACCATACTCCAAACATGGTGGTCATCCCACCAAAACTCCTTGATAGCGGTGCATCAAATGTATGTCCTTGTAGTCCATGCAACCACCACCAAGGCACCAAACCTCTCACGTCATGTGAGAGCCCTCACCTACATCAAATACAAAAGGTGGGGACTTTGGTACTTATATTTTCTTGGGTCCTTTGGGGTTAGTCTTGTAAGGAACCCAAAAATTCTTATTATTAGCAAAATTAGAATGATGCAACTTGTCATAACAAAATTTTGCTAAATGGCCTTTGCGGTCACAATGTGTACATGTGTACACCTTAGGATGCTTATGTGTAGGAGTGTGATCATGACGTGCAACATAAGCAAATGCATGATGATGTTGTGCATGAATGTGTGGAGTTTGTTTCTTTGAGAACATTGACTCCAACCTAGTATGGTTAAATGCACAAGAGTTCAAAGTTGAACTCAAACAATCCATTTTATTTTTCAAATCTTTAATCTCATTAGTGGTGGCATGTAAAGCATGATGAGATATAAAATCATTTTTCTTTTTCTTTTTCGAAACAAATTCTTTTTCTTTTTCATAAATCTTTCTTTTTAAGGAATTATTTTCTTGAAAAACAACTTCTTTTTGTTTTTCCACCAAATCAATTTTATTTTTCAAAGTTGTGTTTCCTTCACAAAGATCATTCAATTTAGACATGAGGGAAACATTCTCATCTTTCAAATCTTTATTTTCCTTTTCTAAGCATGCAATCTTAGATTTAAATGAATCTTGTTCTATATGCATGCAATCAAATTTCTTTTTCAAATTTTTATTATCTTTCTTAATCATGTTATATTTTTCAAGCAATAATTGACAAAATGTAGAAAGCTCTTCATATGACATGTTAACATCCTCATCCTCGGATTCGGTAGTTACCTCAAGGGGGTTATCCCCTTGGACCATATAGCACTTGTTGGAGGTGTTGCTTCCAACGTCCGAATCGCTCCCGGCATAATATAGATCTTTTTCTCCAAGGGAGATGATGATGTTCCAAGCTACAAAGCCGAATCACTATTAGAAACCCTAGATAAATAATCATCATTTAGGGTAGACTTTAAAGCATGAAGGCTTTTGCATTAGCCTCAAAATTCTTACCATCTAAACAATATGCATTATTAGTAGTGGCAAGATAAATATGGATGCCTAGGACCTTGAGGTACAAAGACATCTTAACTTTCCAAATTTGGATGTTAAGAATGTCAAAAGTGGGTGGTGACATGAAATTCATAGTGTGTGTACAAATATTGTGATTAGCCTAAAAATGAGGATCTTTAACTCTAGGTTGTAAGACCCAAATTCAGAGCACTTGGCTCTGATACCAATTGAAAGTTCACCTAGAGGGAGGGTGAATAGGTGATGGCTAATCTAATGGTCACTTAATGTCAAATAATGCGGAAGTATAAACTATTATGACCTAAACTAAACTCTTACACTAAACACCATGTATAACACAAGAGTGTTGCCGAATTTCCCATGAAGGGCTCTGGACAAACTCCTTTAGATTCCTCTTGATAAGGGTTGAGGTGCCGCGTTGGCTCTCTTGGTTAAATACAAGTGTTAGCAAACAAACCCAAGCATGTATATCAATTAAGCACAAGTGTATATCATGCATATAAAGATAAAGACAAGATAAGTATGCAAGATATAAACAAGAGACAAAGAGAGAGAGTGAGCAATCGCAAACACAAGGGATTTGTTTCGAGGTTCGAGCACACTTGCTCTACATCCTCGCCTTCGACATACGAAGGATTTCCACTATAATCGATCCCAATGGATCACCCGGTGCCGCAACACCTACAAGCTCTCGGACTCTCTAGCCCGTACACACGCAAGCCCCACAAGCTCGCCGAAGCCGCACCTCAAACCAAGAGTTCGCACCCGAACTCGAAACAACCGCGAACGCACTCGTCCGCCTCCTCAAGAAACAAGAAAAGATCTCTTGGTGATCTAAACACTTTGATCACCAATAAACACTCTCACTACAACACTCCTATAGAATGAATAATCAATGGATAGCTCAAATGTTTGTGTGAGAAAAACAAGGAAATAGATGGTGGAGGAAAACTCAAAGAATCTCTTTTAACACTCTTGATAAAATTTTCCCTTTTGATAGGAAATATTTGCTCTCAAATTTGTGGAGAAAAACCTCTGAAAAGGATTGGAAAAACTGGCTCAAAAATACTCTCCAAATCTTAGTGAAAACAATGCCCAAACCCCCAAATTTATAGGCTCAGAAAAACTAGCCGTTGGGGTTCTGTCAGGCCTGTCGGTCGACCGTCCGGCCGACCGGCCAACGGTCATATTCCAGACCGTTTGAGCCATCGGTCGACCGGGCGGTCGACCGAGTCAGGATACAGAGAGCAATCTCTCTGTCCGGTCGACCGCGCGGTCAGCCGGGGCCTTTCCAGAGAGCAGAGCTCTCTGGACGGTCGACCGGGTCGGTCGGCCGGCCATCCTGCAGAGCTGGCGTGCACGTCTGTGCACGTCGGTCGACCGAGTCGGTCGGCCGACTTCAGCCCTAGTCGACTTGGTCGGTCGACTAGTCGACTTGCTGAAGCCAGGAACAGAAAATCTAGGGATTAAAACTTGGTCTTTTTGGCTCACTTAAAATCCCATAAAATACTGAAAAATATACAAAAATAGTTTTGATGTAATACTTTGATAAACAAACATGCTTGCACAAAATCAAGGCATGTTACAAATGTTTTGAACTATTTTTCTAACTTGGAAAATATGGCTCAAAAGAAAACTAGTATTTTCCAAAACTTATTTTCCAAGCTTCTTCATGATACAAAAACAAGATATTTTGAATTCATTAAAGCATAGTGTGTATGGATATGATCCACTACACAAATAAGATATCTATGTTTTTGACATTAAGCTCTAAACTTGGTTTTGGATAAAAGACATGCATATAAGAAATTCCAAAAACCAAAAAGTATTTTTTCAAAGTAAAAATCTTCTGTAAAAACAAAACTATCAAGAGTGTGTGTGTATATGTACTTGAGCAATCCACCAACTACTCTATCCTTTACATTTTATCTAAAAACAAAAATCTTATACCTAGACACAAGTCTTCATCTTCTTGAAGTCTTCACTTGAAGCCTTCTCATCTTCTAGACTTGGTCCAAACACGATCCATAGAGGTAGACTCCTCTTGAGTACTTGATGTGATCTTGATGCACAAGCTCTTGAATCAATCGGTGCTAGCTCTAAAACTTGACTTCAAATCCTTTGTTGAAGTTATGCACCTACTAAGATTTTGATCATAAATCTGTCACTAATTAAACACAAGATTATTAGTAAACATAACTACATGAGTTGATCATCATCAAAACTAGAGTGATGGGCCTTTGGGCCAACAAAAAGAACCAGGCCGGGTAGGGAACCTGAACCCGAACTCAGACCCGGACCCGGTCCCGAGCCCGAACCCGAGCCTTAGCCCGACCCGGCACCGGCAAACTTCCATCCCATGGCCAATGTGGGACTAAATGCTTAGTCTCATTTTTGGCTTTGAATTAGGCAATCTTTAGACTTGAATATCTCATTCATTCGAAGTCGGAATTGAACATGTGAATATATCACGTTCATCCCCAATGGAAGGAGAACACACTCCAACCATCATCCAATTGATTCGATCAACGAATCTTGCCATAATTCAGCTCAAAGATTCGCTTTTATATTCTTCAATTCCAACAATATATATATATATATATATATATGATTTTCTCTCACCTCTCCCTCTATCCTCTTCCCTCTTTCCTCTTCTAATGCGCCCACCGACCGGGTTGGCGACGACCCGGCCGCCGCTGCCGAGGCCAGCAGCGACGAGCAACCCTGCTGTTGTTACTGCCACTAGGCTGATGATGTTGGCCTACAACTGCGAGGAGGGCAACGACAACGGCGATCAGCTCGTCACAGCTGCACTCCTCATCGTCACAGGCCAGCAACAACAACCTAGCAGCGAAAGCAGTAGCTTCCTAGCAGCAATTGGGCTGCTCGTCGTCCTCGTCTTCGCTACCGCTGGCCTTATCGTTAGCGGTCGTGTCGTCGCCAGCCTAGTCGGTGGGCACTTAGAGGAGGAGAGAGGGAGAGAGGAGAAGGGAGAGGAAAAAAAGGAATATATATTTCTCAGCCGAGGTTGGCAATCGCGGTCAAGCCAAAATTTTAAAAAACTAAAAATTCGCTCGGTCTGGATTGGGAATCCCGGCCGAGTCAAAAATTTTTAAAAAAAATTGCTCGGTAGGGGTTGACAACCCCGGTCAAGCGAATACAGAACAAAAAAAAATATGTTCACCTGGGGGTGACAACCCGGGGGGAATCGAAAAACGATCGACGCCGTACGGGCGCCACGCTTGCGGGGCAAACAGCCTCGCCGTTGATGTGACGTGTCAGAGGTCAATTTTTGGAAATACTTTTCTGGGAAGGTCAGTTTTTTTAATTATTTCAAAAATGAGGGTTTTCTCAAAAAAATCCCTAGATGAAACTTGGATTACAAAAATAATTATAAGAAAGAAACCATTCAGCAAGAAAATAGTAGCTTTGATACCAAGAAAACAATTATGAATTTGATAAGAGTAGAAAACAATAAACAGGCTCACAGATTTACCATAGCCTTCGTGCCCATAGGAATTAGTCGATCTCTCTTTTCGGGGTTGTTCGGATTCAAAGAAGTGTGCAGAAGTGAGGAAGTGGGAGTGTCATTTCCCACTTCCGTTGTCCATTCAAACACAGGAAAAGCAAAGTAGAAAAACCTTTTTTATTTTCTCTTTTTTCTTTTACACGATCATTTCCTCACTGTCAAGGTGCTACATTTAATTTTGTGGTCATGTAAATCTCATTTACGATAAGTTGTAAGTCAAAACAGTTAATTTTGTGGTCTTGTAAATCTTACTTGCATTCTAATTGCAGTCTAATTTTTTATAATTAATTTTTATTTTAATATTATTTTGCGGTCAACTTTGTGGTCAGTTTTTCCACTTTCACTTTCACATTAACAGCAAACACCGAAAAAGACATTACACCTTTTCAATTACATGTTCCAACTACTATCCAAACACTGAAAAAGAAACATAAATTCTCATTTTGTAAAAGGAAAAAAATCCTCCTTTCTCACTCTCACCCACTTCGACATACAGCCCCTTCAACAACAACAACAACAACAACAGAGAGATGACTAGGGTATTTTATTTATATATAACTTCATCTATAAATTTTACACTCAAGTTTTCAACACATATTTTTACATCAATGCAATATATAGGTTTAACCCACATGTGATCAAACCACATGTAGTGGAGATCCCATGCGTAGAACGAAGTCTGATTTATTATTGTATGGGAAGGGCATAAAGATCAAATCAGATTAGGTAAACAATATTGTCAAGCATACCGAGCATACATGCTCCCCTACTTTTTAGGGCAATTAAGGTCAGAAGTTAGTTATCATCTTCATCCATTTTTATTAAGTAATTTGAATTTTTCACATAACTCTTTGAAATCCTCCCCATTTCACATAACTCCTTGAGGTTATCAATGCTTGAAATCTATTACAAAGAATGCTATGGTATTTTATTTGGGTATTCATACGAGTACCTTCTACTCTCTTGGGGCGAAATTGTTTGAGATAAATGCAAACCACGAGAAGTTTTATGTCATTTTGTGTCTATTTATTTTGTACCTTGCAGAAATTGAAGACTCAAACATATATTCATCAGTATCGTTACTCAAGTTATAAATAACTCTTTGTTGAACAGATCTTTTCGATTGAGTTTTTATATATAAAAACTATTGTACTCTTGACTCGATAGATAGATGGTCTTGATAAATAGATATAAGCGATCCCCCTTCTTTATGTTCTATATGATTATCAAGTTATATGGTGTATGTTAATTTAATTGTATATTATTGATGAGAGTAGATCGAGAATATTTTACTATACAATTACATAATATAAAAACTTGAGGAAAATAAAAGCTTCTAAGTAAAACAAATCTTAATCATAATAGTATTATAATACTATTGTGCTCCTTAATAGCATAATTATAGGTGGAATTTGATTGATAGATCGTGAGAATGGATTAAGACAATTAAGAAAATAATGGTAAAATTATACAAAGATGAAAGAAGAGATCGGTAGAAAGAGAATATTACATCCTTAAATTAAAGAGGACATACTTTTCATCTTTTAGAGAGGGTAAATTCAATTGAATTTTTTTTTTTGTATGCATTATTTGTAGTAGTTATGAGTCATGTTGTTTATTAGTTTTTTTCTGAATTATAGTCATATTTTAATTATATATATATTTCCTATAATTTTCTTAAAATTCTTATTCTTTCCTCCTTCCTCTCTACCTTGTTCTTCCCCTCTCCCTACTAATTTTTCTTTTTAATTGTATTATTAAAATGACTAATTGTTTTTTTTCGAAGATATATTGCATTTTTGTTTTCTAGGATACACTATTATGCAATAAGAAAAAGTTAAGAGGGTGTGATTTAAAAAATTGTTCGTAGTTAAAAAGGCAGCTTAAGGCCATCTCCAACCCACGCCAAAAATGGCGTGGGTTGGCCGTGCTAAAAAATGGCGTGGGTCCAACCCACGCCATTTCGCACCCGGCATTTTGCCGGGTGGCTTTTTTTTTTTTTTTAATGTTTTTTTATTTTATTTTAGTTTTAAGTTTAAATTTTTTGTTTTAAGTTTAGATTTTTTAGGTTATGTTTAAGTTATTTTTGTTAATTTAAATTTTAGTTTTTATATTTTTGTATTTTATTTAGTTTTTATATTTAATTTTTTAATTATTTGTTTTTAAATTTATAATTTTACTTTGTTTAATTCAATGTTAATAATTATTTTATGCTTAAATTTGTAATTTGTTGTGCATTAGCAAAATCGTAGTGTAAAATAAATTCCTTTTGTATTTGTGATTCACCTCGGTCGTACAATTATCTATTGTTTATATTGTTTTATATAAATTAAATGAAAAATAAATCTATTAATTTAAAAATTGAATATATTATTAAAAATTTCATATTTCTTATAATTGAATATAGTAGAATTAAAAAATAATTTCTTAATTTCATAAATAAAAATATTAATTAATTATTAAAGTTAAATATTAAATATTATATAAAATTATTAAAAAGTTAAATACATTTTAAAATATTTAATAGTATTACGCAATTTACTTAAATTATCACGTAATATGTTGATAATTAAAATTTGATACAATAAAATAATAATAATAATAAAATATGTAGAGAATATTTCATTTGGAGTGGAAAATGGAGTGATGGTTGGAGAGGTTTTTGTTGAACCCTTCATTTTGGAGTGAAAGTACACTCCAAAGTGGAGGGGGTGGTTGGAGATGCCCTAAATCTTGGAACGCTGAAACCCTGCTGCTCCTCCCAGGGCTCTCACAAAATGGCAATGGCGGCCGCCTCCAATCTCCCTGCAATCTCGTCGCCCTTTCACAAAAATTACAAAACTACCACTCATTCCGCCCTTTTCAACCTCCAGTGCTCCGCCTCCAAAACCCTAAACCCCACCAAAACCCTAGCACTGGACCCTCCCCCTGTCGTCAAAACCCTAACCACCTTCGCCCCCGCCACCGTCGCCAACCTCGGCCCCGGCTTCGACTTCCTCGGGTGCGCCGTCGACACTCTCGGCGACACCGTCACCCTCTCCGTCGATCCCCAGGTGGAACCCGGAATGCTCTCCATCTCCTCCATCACCGGCGCCCCCAAGCTCACCAAAAACCCTAATTTGAACTGCGCTGGGATCGCCGCGATCGCCGCGATGAGGAAGCTTAAGATCAGATCGGTCGGGCTCTCGCTTTCTCTCCACAAAGGCCTCCCTTTGGGCTCCGGCCTTGGTTCCTCCGCCGCCTCCGCAGCTGCCGCCGCCGCGGCGGTCAACGCCATGTTCGGGAACCCCCTCGATCCGTTCGATCTCATTCTCGCTGGCTTGGAATCAGAGAAGAAAGTTAGCGGGTATCATGCTGATAACATCGCTCCTGCGATTCTTGGAGGTTTCGTGTTAATACGGAACTACAATCCGTTGGAAATCATGTCGTTAGGGTTTCCTGATGGTAAAGATCTGTTCTTTGTACTCGTGAGCCCCGAATTCGAGGCGCCAACGAAAAAAATGAGGGAGGTTTTGCCGGGTGAAATTGGGATGAAAGATCACATTTTTAATTCAAGCCAGGCGTCTGCATTGGTAGCAGCGGTGCTGCGCGGAGATGTTAGGGTTTTAGGGGAGTCGATGGGGAGTGATCTGATTGTGGAGCCGAGACGGGCTGGCCTGATACCGGGGATGGAAGGAGTGAAGAGGGCCGCAGTGGAAGCAGGAGCTTTTGGATGTACCATCAGTGGAGCGGGGCCCACTGCTGTGGCGGTGATTGATGGGGAGGAGAAAGGGAAGGAGATTGGCGAGAGGATGGTGGAGGCTTTCTTGGTGGATGGGAAGTTGAAGGCAAAGGCAACGGTCGCAAGGTTGGATCGCATCGGGGCGAGGGTTGTTAGTACAAGTGATGATTGAGGAAGGTAATATTATCATATTCTACTTTTGAGCATCTTGAGCATTCATGTGTTTTGGTTGACTGTAAAATTATATGCTTAAATTTAGAATAAATGAATGTCATAGGTGTTAAAATTATACTACTGTATGCAGATGCACTTGTGATTTGTAACAGTAACCATACTCCAAACATTTTTAGTGTACTGCAATCATATGTAACTAGGAACCATTAAGCGTTTTCATTGACATTTCTATGAAATGCGTAATCTCGTACTGTCCGTGTAGAGTGTCCTGCATTAACAGTGGCTGCATCTTCGATTTTATGATTCAGTGGATGCATCACAAAAATTCTATGGATCCACTCCTTCTTCCATTCTACTATTTCTTCTTGTTTTAGGTGTGTATGTTGCAGAATCTTTGGCAGATCTTCAGTGTTTTAAAAATCGGTTTCATTATTCGTGCAGTCTAACACTGAATATTGATTAATCAGATTAATCGGGGATTAATTGGAAATTAATCAAAATTGAATATTTTATTATATTTAATTATATTTATACACAACTACATATAAATATATATAGTTAATTGTTGAAAATGGCTAAATAGTATACAAGACAATATCTTGATGTGAAGTTATAAACTATGATATGATGAGCAACAAGACAATATGAATAAATAGTAAAAAAAAGTAAGAACTTATCTCTTCGCGTTGGTAATCCAAGATTTCAAATTTTGGAACATAAATATAAATAAAAAAAATTTACTTGCAAAATAAAATAAATAAATAAATTAGTAAATTTATCAATCAAAATAATGAGCTTTAAAAAATGATGGAGAAAGATTGCTAAATAAGTTAATTTGAAAAATAATAAAAAAATAATAAAACATATCACTTTATGCAAAATATACAATAATAGAATATCATAATTCATTTACTATTTAATAAATAACAGATTAATCAGGTGCTTAATTGTTTTGGACCTGGTTAAGTGCCTGATTAATCATTTTGGACCCGATTAATCACCTGAACGCATAATCAGAGCGCTGAATGAAATATCATGCGGGCTGCCAACGATTAAGATTAATCGGCCGATTAATCCTAATCGCTCATATCTCTCTAGATGCTAAATTATAATTCATGAACCACAGTACTAGCACCTGAAGTGTTGATTGAGAAAGTAATTTGGTTCAGAATTTTTGCACCTATATAACTAATTTCATCTGTTTGTCTTTGAGATGAAAGTAAAATATTGATTTGGTGGCATTTAGATACATCAACGGACAATCTATTGTGTCTAGATCAACTGGAACTCTTGTCTGAAATTTCTTTATATCAAAGATAAGTACCTTAGAGAGAGAGAGAGTGTGTGTGTGTGTGGGTGTGGGTGTGTGTGTGATGACAAAAATTGCGGATCATATGAAGATCATTTGACAATATTCAACAGCAGAAGTGAGATATGTTCTCTGGCAAACTTTTTCTGTAGAAGCAGAACCAGTGAAGGCTTTATTATAGAATTGAGCTAAAGAATAAGAGATAAACAGATTTCTGAATAAATCTCTTTCTTATGAAATATTGGTCACATTTAATGGCAAATATTTCTGCTTATAACCCAGTCTGAACAGGTCAAATATGATGCTTATCTTGCTAAAAACCTCTCCACTCTTTCTTACTATTTATCAATAGAATAATCAGATATGGCTGAACTAATTTCTAACTTATGTGTGGACTTGCTTGTCCTTAATTTTTCAGTGGTTGGCGACTTTAGCCACACATAAAAGGTTGTAAGGTGATTCGGTTAACCTTCAAAATACTAATCTGTCTTTATTGTATTGGTGAAGTAACAAGCCCCAAGAATTATAAGAAAATTAGTATAAATCAAAATTAGTTCACACTTAACTCAGTTAACGTTTCTCGTGCACCTATTGTTTGCACATGCTTCAACACTTGCTCTTGTACTTTTGAAGTATCTACATAACACAATGGATGTGTGGTAAGGCAATAGGACAAGGATTCGACACTTGGGAGGTTGGGAAGTTTGGGTGAGTCAACAATATTTCAGTCGATTAACAAATTTCTTATAATAACTTAAACGGATCAAATAGCGTTCATGTACTTTGCTCTGCATGTGCTATGTGAACATATGATGTAATTGAGGATTTTGTGCATCATGAGATGAATTTCTGTTCTAATAGAGAAGGAAAAATAGTGGTATATGTTGCCGGTGGTGAGGACTTAACATTTATTATCATTAATTTTGATTATCAATGATTTTCTTTGGGATGGTGGAATTGGGGTGGGGGGAACTAAATGCAGACCAGGGCTGATTATGCTTTGGTTAAATGAGGGTAAGTTTGCAAAAGAAAAGAATTTTAGGTCTTGATGTGAATAATTTATGAGAATTGAATTAGGTACTACTAGGTAAATGGAGGGTGGTTACAAAATGGACAAGGACAGGGATGGAAAAGCCATATATACCTTGGAATGGCAACGTAAACAGGAGTCTAGCAAAAAAAATTGAGGAAGCATTTCAGGATTTTGGTGTAGAGATAAATGGTGCGGTGACATCAGCCCCTAGAAATAAATTCACTAGCTATGTAAGATTGCCTGGGATAGTTATCAGAAAACACAGGTAGACTATACTCCTTGCGCCCCAAACTCCTCTAATACTAAAACCACTGGATATAAGTTATGTTGCATGAACACTTCTATCGGGCTTCTATGTCCTGTTGGACACATGCCGGACATGATACTTCTGTTTTATGAGGTACTTTTGGAATTTGTTGTGTGCCACCATGTCATGCCATGTTGCATCTATGTCGGCATGTTCTTGTCCCATGCAACATAGGTTATAAGCAATACCTTATAAATTCATTTTGCTTATAACCAATTCTTTGTCTATGCACCCAAAATTGCTTTGCCACCCAATAGTTGTACCCAGGACTTCTAGGAATAAAATGTCGATTATGCCCATTTGATGCTACAATTAGGAGGCATAAATTCTAAATATCCAGAAGATTGATATAGTCTTATTCTTCTTTACAAAAGGGGAAGCAGCAGGAAAATCAGTTCTGCTGTTGCTTTCATATAATCGCGTACTTTCACTGGATGTTGTCTTTTTTGTGTTTGATGAATTTTGGTTTGTGATGGTGAGGGTGGAGTAATGGGATGCACTTTGACTGCTTCATGCGCTGTTTTAAGAGCCTCTTTTGTATTGTCGAGTTCACACGGAGAAGTTGCTCCTACTCTTTCCTCATAAAACAGTAGGTCTTGTAGAACCAGTAAGGTGGATTTAGTAAATGGGATTGTTTTTATGTACTGAAAATCTACAAGAAGATATCTGGTGAAGAATCATTGTTTATTAATTACTTTTGGGGTGTGCACGTGTACTTGTGTGCGTGCGTGGGTGAGTGGGTGCTGGCACGCACGCCCATGTGGACCTTCTTGCGTGCGGGGGCCAAAAGTAACATCAAATTGCATACTCTTGACGCAAATCTAAAGTCAACCATGTAGTATATATAAGCCGAAAGTAACATCAAATTGCACACTCTTAACACAAATCTAAAGTCAACCCTGTGGTGTGTGTATATATATATATATATATATATATATATATATATATATATATATATATATATATAACTCAAACCAGGACTCGACCTAAAACTCTAGGAATGTGTTCAGTACAACAAAATGCTCCATTGGATTGTTCATGTCTTACACTAGGTAAATATTATAGACATGTGCCACTACTGTTAGAACTCCATGCTTTTGAAATTACATCATTTTTGGTTTTCTGCAATTTGAATATGTGCATATAACGTCATCTATGCTATTTTCGTCCGTATAGCTAGTCATGACTCATCTGACACTGATCAATAAAAATTTCTAGTAGTAGTCATGTACGTCCATGTTTGAATGTTTCATACACTAGAGACAAAGTCATTTACATCCATGTTTTGAGTGTTCTATACACCAGAGACAAAGTCATTTAAAATTTTGTAGTCAATTATGTTCTTATGCTCTTAAACTGATATATACATGAGCTTGCGTCTAACTTTTGTTTCTTGTGTATTTAGCCTTAAAATAAATAGAAACAAGAAGCAAAAGAAAAACCCTGATCTCATGCCGTGAAGGTTTATGTATTTGGATAGTAACAGGGTTAGGGTAATTTTCTTTCCAAGAAAGGAATTTGTCATTATTCTCTAGGAAAACATCTTTTTAGGGGGAAGTTGTCATACTGGATATTACATCATTGAGCATGAGTACCGCTGCATGTAGCTAACAACCTTATAGATAAGATGACCACTACAGTGAAGGAGGCCAGTTAGAGCAAAGTATTTGTTGTAAAAGCATGATACTTTCATCTGACAGTAATATGACACTAATCACTGGCAGACGTAAGATATTTTTCCAGTGTGGATGTAAATGTAATAAGAATTTCAATGTGGGCAATAAATGTAATAAAAAAGAAAGAAAACAGAAGGGAAAAAAAAGAGTTGCGCCCAAGACTTGAACTTGTGACCTCTAATAACATATTTTTATACGTTAGCACTTAAGCTAAAATTTATAGTATCTTTTTTCTAGTAAAAAACAATCTAAAAGAAGAGATCATATAAAAAATTACAGATTATATATAATACTTATTTTATAAAATCCAGTGTGGACGGGCGCCCACACTGGTTTGTATGTGGGTCCGCCCCTGGCACTAATTAAGACAGTGTTGATGTTAGGTTTACAGCTGCTTGTAAAATTTTGTCAAACCTTTCTGGAGCCTTATACTACCATGCCCCATTTTGATAGGAAATGGCATTAGATGATAATGGTGATCAATCTTAGTTCCTATGTAAAAGCTAAAATAAAATATTATGATCTGTTAGAGTTTTAACATTCACACAACTCAAACTAGTTGGTGGTTAATTTCCTAAATCCTCAGCTTTCTGTTCATTGCAGGGTGTCAAATAAATTCATCAGCCGTTTCCAGTTATGTGGCTGTGATTGAGGTGACCAGGCAGTCAACAGTACTGTTCTTGCATTGGTCGGTGCCATTCTTTTCCAACCTTGTGTATGTTTGTTACTCGCTATGCGCTCTGCCGGTCTGCCCACCAGGGATTGAAGATGCACAGACGTGCAGACTGTTGCCGGAACTTCCATGGCTACTGGAAGAGTAAGCATTTAGGATTTTACGTTTACCTGTTTGACCATAAAATTTGCTTTTTGGTTCACCCTTTGTATTTGAACTAATTGTTTCAAATAATTCCAAGTTAAGCAAGGTCACCATTTGTAATTGCTCCAGATCATATTGTGATTTGCATGTTGCATAGGTTCTGTTGCACTTCTCTGAAAGAAACTAATAAAATCAAGGACTCATCTTGAATACCAATTTGCACTCAAGTTTGTATTTCCCTATTGATTGAAATGCATCTTAGCCTGCATAAACTAGATTCTGTCTTGTGAGTTCATTATGAAAAAATAATCAAAGATTGCTTTTAGCAAAATAATCAAAAGATTGCCAGTAGGCATGAATTGTTTAACAGTCCAACATATACGTATGATTAATGTGAACTTACCATACAGAAACGAATGACAATCTCTCTTTGTATTCACCCCCAACTACCAAACCTTTAGTCTAAAACGTTCTATACTTCAAACCCTTTTCCCTAAAGAACCGTGAATAACTTACATAACAACAATTCCCATCTGCAAAATTTGTACTACTCTAACAAAAAGGATTGTTGGCCCAAAAAGTTGCATCCTTTTAGAGGTTGAGCCATGGAAACCTTGTTGAGTATAATAGATCAATGTACTGAACCTAATCTAAGATCGACATGAAGACTGTTGACCGGACTGTGAGATATAGAGCTGCGACCAAGCAAGTCCATAGAAAGATCACCAAGTATTCATCTTGACCAACATTAAACTGTCGAGCCATTGTGCTTGCGTTCACATTCATGATGAAGATGTCGGTAGAAAACCTAGCTCGTAGGCTGCTTTTACCACCCCAATCCCAACTATCGGAAGGATCACAAACCGCACACAGATGATCGATATGATCACCAGTAGGCCTCAAGAGTGACTTGTGAAACCCTGCTCAGTCGAATGAGTCTTCTTCGGAAAAAATAGCTTTAGGGCTATATTTTTTTTGAATAGGTTGTATCTGAAGGAGGCAAAGGGTTACCTTGAGTTAGGTTACTACCCATGATGAGTCTGAAAACATTGAGGTATAAGGTTACTGTGAAATTGTGCAGAATTTTAGGCTAATTTGATGATGATCCTCACCCTAATAACTAAATGGAGTCTTGGATAACTCTTTTTTTGGGGGGGGGGGGGGGGGGGGGGGGGGGTCATTATCTCTGGTAATTAGAGACTTCAATGGCGATATGGCACCACAAAGAAACCGATGAGCTGAGAAAAAAAACAAAAAAAAAACACAATTAATCCTCTATTGTAATTTTAACTAAGAGATTAAGCATCAATTAAAACAAGTGTTTTGCAAAACTCACTGCAGCAACAGTTGGTGGAGCCATTAGCTTCTCAACAATTTGGTTCAGAGTTCCTGTAAACTTACCCCCAGAAACTCTGCTTGTTTTTCGCTTAAATCTCTTTCGGACAATGGAGGGACTGTCTGATTGAAACATACCAACATTAATTTGAATTAATCAGTAAAATGAAAATCGACAAACTTATGTAATCCTGAGGAGACGATGGATGGATTAGAACTTACAGTTTGATCTTTTTCGTTTATCTCTGAGGTTCCATTGTGTGGATGGACCTTCTGATGAATTTTGCTGTGTTTCTTGATGGGGCATTTTTTTTTTGGGGAAAAAAAAATAAAAATCTTCTTTTGAAATTTAAATCTAAGAAAAGAACTCTCTAGAAATCAGGTCTGCGCCGCGTAGGTATGGCACTGGGTCGCTAGGGATGGTTATTTTTTTCGTCCGGGTTTGACGAATCCGGACGTAAACTTGTAACAATTTTAGATCTGAATTTGATGAACCCAAACCTAATTTTTATTCTAATTTTAAAATTTTAATATTAAGCATTTTAACATCAGAGCGCATGTAGCACAGTGGATAAGTGTTTGTTTCCTAGGCATAAAGTTGTAGGTTCAACTTCTATTTGGTGCTTTGAATTGGGATTTTTTTGTTTATTTTTGTTTATTTTTTAGTTTTTTCAAAATTAGAATAAATTATATTTGCTGAGAGTCGAAACCAGAATGTTGCTTGGAAGCCAATTATCCTAATCGTTGAACTACAAATGCTTATATTAACCAATTTTAATATTAATTTTAAATAATTAAACAAAAAATTATTCCTATCTAGAATATGCTATAATTTTATGTCCGGGTTCATCAAATCCGAACGTAAAATTGTTATAATTTTACGTCTGGGATCACCATATCCGGACCAAGAAATAACCACTTAAGCACCAAGCATGCGAGACGAAAATGCTCAGCGTTTACGTGACGCTGACGTGGCCTAGAGAGATCGATTTTGGTATGTTGGATGTGTTTTGAGTTGGAGGAAAAAAACATGAGTTTCCCTCTTATTTGACTTTGATTTTACTCCCACATTGGATAGAAGATGGGGGTAATATATATACCAACTCCTCCCATGCCTATTGTTATGAGTGTTGGGCCATGGGCCACATTCCTACACGCGCGCGCACACGCCGAACCGAACCGGGCTGGGTGCGGGTGGCGCTCGCCCACGACCTGCGGACACGAATGCAGTTCGATTCAGGGGGCTCTTGAACCTAGAAACTTTTTATCGAATTTTCTTTTTAATTTTATTTAAAATTCTGTTTTGAATTTTTGAGATTTTCTGTTCGGCTTTAATCTACTATCCGGATCTGCTCGCGAACTGCACGATCGTGTGCAGATTTAGAGCGGGACTGTTACAACAGATGAACTCCGAGAATCTATAAATAGCTTCTCGCAGTTCAGTCTGGTCACTGCGAAAAACCTACAATCTCTGTCTCCCTCCAAATTTCTTTCTTACAAAAATTCTGGTTCGGTTTTGGTGATTTCTTCGAAGAATTCTATTGCATACGTGCAACGCATTTTCATCTGAGCAGAGGCCTAGCTCTTCGTCCGAGGCTGGATGCTGGTGATGTACCAGGGAAACTTTTACCGCTAGGAGAGGAGGTCATTCTAAGGTCCGGACGAGGGACCTGCCATCTATCTTCTAGGGCAGTGCTTCTGCACGACTGTCACCCTAGGCCAGCAATTTTCTTCCTTTTAATTCTTTTATATTACTTGCAATTTTAGGACAATTATCAAATTGGTTACAGATTTATAAATAAAGTTGTTGCATGTTAAAAAAAAAGAAAATATTGTATTGTAACCAACAATCTAGAAGATAGATCTTTATTTGATAATTTCATGCAAATAGAAAATTGTCCCTGCAAGTAAAGATAATTAGTTAAAAAAAAAACTTAAAAAGGATTTTTTTTCCTTTTCATTCTTACAGTTTATTTTTACAAGTTCTTACCTGATTAGTTAAAGGATTTCATTATATTATTTCATTACAAAATAGTTTGTAAAATCTTTCTAAACTATTTAGAACTTATCTTATCTGTTACAAGAATCTTTCAAATATAATTTAGTATTTATCTCTTACAAGTTCTTGCACAGTAAAATTTTGTTCAAATTCTTAGAAGGACAAATCTTTCAGATTTAAGGAAAAATCTTTTCATAATCTAATTGTTTTCATTGTAAAACGTTATTACAAGATCTAAGAAAAATCTTAATAACCTTCATAACTTTGTTCATTACAAATCTATTTGTATTAATTATTACAAGGTCAAATCCTTTCATTACAAACTTTTATTTATTGTTTTCTTTTATAACATCTTATTTAGTGTGTTAAGAAAAGAAAATCTTTTATAAGATAATTTAAATTATTTAAATCTTGTCTTATTTATAAACTCATATTATAAGATTTTACATACATTCATTAGTTAATTAATTGTTTATTTTACTATAGTAGTTAACTAAAATAGAATTGTCTAAATTCTTGCAATTATCTAATCCCTTCTAGTTTATAATTACATAGTTTAATTGCTTTAAATTTTATAGTCAATTGTTAATTAATTCCTGCTAGTTCATTTCTGAAATTTTAAGTGGACTTATTGATTAGAAATTTAGAAGTAAATTAGTTTTAAAAAAAAATTGAAATAACCTTTAGAAATCATTATTGTTATAATTTTGAATTAAGAAAATTAAAAGGACAAGTGTATATCTTGTTATATTTTACTTGAATTATTTGACACATAATTAAAGAAGGATTATACACTATTTTATTCTGCAAACCCTAATCTAAAAGCTACCAATATAAACTAAATTCTGACATTATCAAATAGTTTTGAAATACAGAATTCAGGTAGCACCATCCCGTCACAGTGGCTAACCCTGATCATTCCAAGGGTGTCAAACCGGAGAAATTCTCCGGCACATTCTTTAAGAGATGGGCAAACCAAATGAAGTACTGGTTAACCACTTTAGGTCTTATTTCAGTCATAGATGACACCATTCCCGCACCTTCTCCTAAACCATCGTCTATTGGATCTTCTCCTGTTGAAACTCCTCCTGCAACTCCTTCCTCCTACATCTATTTGAAACCTGAAGAAATTAACTATCATTGTCTCCATAGAATTCTTAGTGCACTCTCTGATAGTCTATATGACATTTATTATGAATATAAGAGTGCTAAAGAACTGTGGACAACACTCGAGGATGAATATGACCTCGATGATGCTGGAATCGAAAGATTCACCTCCTCCTCCTTCAACAAATTCATGATGACTGATAGTAAATCAATCAATGATCAATTTCATGAATTTCAAGATTATATCCGACACCTTCAATCAAAGGAAATCAATTCTGCGATGATTACAAGGTGTCTTGTCTCATTGATAAACTCTCTCCTTCCTGGTCAACCTTTACTGAAGATCTCCGTCACAAGCAAGGTGACTTGACCCTCATTCAAGCCCTAAAAAAGATTCGCATAGAAGATCAGCATAGGTAAAACTCCAAAACTAAGTCAGAGATGAAAGCTAAAGTGAACTTGGTGGAGGATAAGCCTAAGCGCAAATTTATGAATCCCAAAGGCAAGAAGTTTAAAAAATCCAATCATTTTCATTCTTCTCCCATACAAATTCCTCTTCTTTCAAACCTCCTCAATCTTCCTCCTTCAAATCCAAAACCTTCGGCCAGAAGACTGATGGAAGATTCTGCTACGTCTGCGGAAGAACGAATCACATGACGCCTCAATGTTTCAACCGGAAGAAAGAACCTGTCAGAGCTCAACCAAGAGGAAATGGAGGAAATGGCGAACACAAGGTCAACATGGTGGAACTGAACTCCAACTCCTTTAGGTTAGATTCTTCTCTTCCTATTGTCAACTCTATCACCTTCTCCTCGGACTGGTGGTTAGACTCAGGAGCCAATATTCACATCTGTATTGATCGCTCCTGGTTTAAATCCTATCAGGAACAACGTGGAGGAAGCGTGAGCCTGACAGTTGACTCCACTAGAGAGATAAAAGGAACTAGACGTATTGATCTCAGAATAACCTGAGGGAAAATTCTGACTCTTCAAGGCGTCCTGCATGTACCCACACTTCGGAGAAATCTGATCAGCGAGCCTTCACTTCTTAGAGCTGGCTATAGGATTGTCAAGGAATCCAATAAGTTTGTAATCTCCAAGTCAAATATCTTCATTGGAAAAGGCTTTGTCTGTGATGGCCTTTTTCGTCTCAATGTAATAAATTCTTCTGATAATAAAATTTCAATTCCTATTGCCTTGAATATTGAGTCTTGTGATATCTGGTATGGAAGATTGGGACATGTCAACTTCAATTCTATCAAGAAAATGATTAACTTGAACCTTATTCCTAAATCTTCTTTTGATACAACTTCTAAATGTGAAATATGTGTTCAAGGCAAACATGTTCGAACACCTTTTCACTCTATCACAAGAAATTCTGAACCTGTAACGCCCCGATTCCACGGATACGGGGACGTCACTGCGACGTATATACGTAGGTCTGAAAATGCCCCCACGTATATACGCTAAGCATAAAAGTACAACAAGAATCAGAGTACAACACAAAGCGTGGTATCCATAATATGCCAACACAAAAGTACATATACAAAGTCATCACAGGATATGATAAAATATTACACATTACATGTATCTTTTATCATAAACAAGTCCAAAAGTAAAATATACAAGATAAACGCAAAATGCTCACGAGTAGGATGAAGATCCCGTGAGTCAAAAGAGATGGCTGGCACGAAGGAACTGGAGCTAATCTGACTGCACTCTAAGGAAAGCTCAATCTACTGTGGATGGCTCCACTTCGATCCAGCTTCTAAACCTGAACATACAAATCCAAGGGAGTCAGGACCTCCCAATAATAACAGGCTACAGCCAAATGGCTAAGAAACATGAATAAGAGGGTTAGAATCAGTATAAGAAACATGAACCAGCAAGTAATGGAAGTATAACGAAATAAAGATGGAAAGACTGTGTGTAAGCTTGAGTTACGGCTTTACAAGACTAGTAAGTCGAAAGAATAATAACAAAGCGGTTATGATAGAAACATGCAAGAGGTAAAGCAGGAACTAGAATCATCATGTATCAAGTCTAACAAGAATACAGGAATCATAACAAGGATTATGACATAACAGGTATAATAGGAGTCATAACATAACAGGTATCTATAACAGAAATCATAACAGGTGTCTTATTATTATTACTCGTCTAACCCATATATCTAGGTATGTGTCTCGGTATATACCCGGTATATATCCCAACTCACATACATCCATATATAAGAAAGTCGAGGTTGTTATTGGAAACAACGGTTGTATCAACGAACTATGTTTACAGTGGGTCCCGTACATACCGGGACTACGGTCCAGGGTTGTTCCGTTGCATGGAAACGGAAACCAGCCGCAAGGCTTGTCCAGGAGGAGGGACTTATGTATGCCCGTTAAAACTGGGGTGTAGGGAGCCAGCTCTCCCCTCGGTCCCCTGGAGTACCACAGGTCAGACCGGATATAGTGCACAATACCTAAAGCCACTGTAAACACGAACACATATCGATATCCGCATATTTCCCCCGACCCAATACAAGTTGGTCCATTTAGGATTTAATAGTTTCATTGTCACTTTACGGGAAAAATAGGAAATGGACATGATCAGGAATAAAGAGTACAGAAGCACTATATAGTCAGGTCACTGCATGTAAAGCAGGAAAACATGTCACTGATCATGATACAGATAACAAGTCAAAGTTCCCGTAAAGATGACAATCACAAGTCAGGTATATCATGCTGGGTATAAAGTGATAGCATGATAGGGTGATGATATATAACAAGTAACCAATCATGATATGAGATGGAGAATAGTCAGGGTAAGTCAAGGTACAACATAAAGGTCTTGCCAAATAGTGGCATGCCAAGTAGTCAAGTGATAACACACTAGCGGTCAGGTGATATACATGTGTTAAAAGGAAACATTAATCTGACAGTCTGGAGTAATGACATGGCAATGATAATATAACTGAAACTCAGAGTTCAATGACCACGAAGGGTCAGCCACGCATGGTGTACGATAAAGAAGTAGGCATAACACAGGCATAGTACATGTACAAGAATAAAACTACCCTAACACATGCAGTTGCAGGGCAATACATAGACATGGAATTATGAAGTGACAAGAGGTGATACACATCAAGCAATTTGTCATGAAGTACAGGTAAGAACGATATATAGTACATGTACAAAGGGTAAGATCTAATTTCAGAAAGAATAGAAACCAGCAATTTTGGCCCAAAACTAGACTAACGGTCGACTGGGTCAAAATGGCCGGTCGACCGGAAAAATGCCGTGAGCTCCAGGTTTGGTCGGTCGACTTCCGGTCGACTGCCGGTCGACCGGAGATACATCTAACGGTCGACTGCCGGTCGACCGATACAAGGCCGTGAGCTCCAGGTTTGGCCGGTCGATAGCCGGTCGACTGCCGGTCGACCGGACTATCCCAACGTGCACGCTGTGCACGTCGGTCGACTGCCGGTCGACCTCCGGTCGACCGGACTCCTGAAATAGGCTGCTGTTGGTCTAAAAATCAGATTTTTGTGTGGTTGATTTTGATAGGCTAAAAATAGGATTTTGATGACATAATTAAACATGAATTATCAACACAAGGATACAAGGAAGTTTACAAATCTTGGTGAGTAAATATACTCACATAGATCGGTTATGGGAAGCTTGAAGAGATCGTGGTCGGAAGTGATCCACGGCGATGCAATCGACGAAGGAGGAGACGATCCCAATCCAAGCAGTTGGTTGAAGATGGAGAAGACCTTGGTGATGCCCTTGGAAGTTGTAGGTTGAAGTTGAGATGAAGGAAGAACTTTGGTGAAGGCTATCTCTTTTGTGAAGTGAAGTAAAGAAAGAGATTGAAATGAAAGGGAAAAGATTAAATAGGATTTGGATTTTGAGAAGGGTTGTAATTAAATAGAAGAGAGGGGGTTTTGTGTAAAATAGGGGGTGAGGTGTCCCTTGGCCAATAGGGGCTTGCCAAGTGGGGGATGAGGTGTTCTCCTTGGCCAATCAAGGCTTGCCAAAGAGGTGGTGAGGTGGAGATTTTGTGTGGTGGAGATTAAAGGAAGTGTGTGGAAGGTGGTGAGGTAGAGGGTGAGGTGGAGAAGCTTAGGGATGAAGTAAAGGAACTTGTGGTGGAGGTTAAAGGAAAAAGAAAATAGGGAAAGGAAAAGGAAATGGAAAAGGGAAGAAATTCTCTTGGAAAGGAAAATAAAAATAATGAAAGTGGCGGATTCCCGGAATTGAGTCGTAAATGCGGAAATCTTTCGGGAAAATACCGGATACGTCCCGAAATCAAGTATCTCGGAACGACCCGAAATAAATATCAAAAATCCAAAATATTATATTAAGAATAATAGTGAAATCCGTTTTAAGAAATACTTTATAGTTTTAAAACTAAAAATCCCGGAATCAGTTACCTACCGACTCCGAAAGAATTTTCATAAAATCATAAAATCCTCATAAAAAGAATTTAGATAAGAAATAGGATTCCAAGAAATAAAGTCTAAAGGACTATCTAGAAATTCCTAACTGTTTGTGAAATAAAAATACTGGAATCAGTCTTCTACCGACTCCGGTGGAATATCCATAAATTCGTAAAATCTTCAGAAAAAGTATTTAAGTAATAAACATAATTCTAAGAAGAAATGTCTAAAGAATCTTCTAGAAATTCTAAACAGTTTGTAAGATAAAAATTCGGGAATCGATCAGCGGCACTGGTCGACACCGATTTTGAAGAAATTCCTTTTAATTCCGGAAAATTCCAGAAAATCATATAAAATATATTATATTGGAAAATAATATTTGAAACTGAAATCGGTCAAATCAAAGACTAAATCGAATAATATACTATGATCGGGCCTTCGGTTCAGGCTAAGGCTGACTCCGAGTCCACGAATCCAAATATAAGATAAAACAATTATACAAGGAATTCATAATACAAAATAAATACAGGAAACAAATCGAAAAAAATACGACCGAAAATCTGAATACGCAACTAAGTACGTATTCCGGGAACGGGGTATTACAATCCACCCACCTAAAAAAAAATTGCGTCCTCGCAATTTCATTAAGGGGTAAATTGAATACAAGGAGACATGGTTGGAATAAAGGCCTCATAAAACAAAAACAGGGAATAAGATGAATACAGGAAGGACTAGAATGAACAATGATAGAATGACAAGGGAAATATTAAGAATGATAACCAATTCAAATACAAGATCTGGGGTAGTGGTTACCATGACATCCCTAAGGTTCCGGATCTGAACACTGGTCTACACGCTCTGCTGCCCTGTTGGATGCCTCTGCTCTACTCGGATCTGCTCCAGTTTTCACTCCCCTCTGCTGTTGATCATTCTGTTGGGGTGGAACAGGTTCTGGATTCCTCCTTGTTGACGGGGCTGGAAGTGCTGGGGCTGGACGAGCTGATCTGACTGGTGCCGTATATCCAAACTTTCTGTGCGGGCAATTCCTTAGCATATGTCTCCCTGACCCACACACTAAACACAATCCTTTAGCCATTCGACAATCTCTCTTAAAATGTCCGGGTTTGTGGCAGAAATTACATGTGTTCCCAGGAAGAGGACGTTGGAATGGTCGCTTGGTCTTTGGGCCAATGTTTGTCCTGGTCGTATCTTCTTCCTTCAGCAACTGTAAAGCCCTCTCCATCAACTGCAAGGCCCTCTTAACTGACTTATTCTGCACTTGGTTCTCACTCTTCTGCTCCAATCCTCGTTCCACTCCACGGGAAACATTGGATGCTTGCCCAGCGTCCATACCTTAGTTGATGAAAGATAACTGGAAAGAGTTGGAAGAATGGAAGGATTTCAGGATATGAAGGAAGGAATCAAGAAGAACTAGATAAATCAAGAAGGACTAGATAACTTTGTACATTGTAGTTGGCATTAGCAAATTACAATAATTTGCTGCTTGATTGTACTTTAGGTTTGAGAGCCTAAGCTCTGATACCAACCTGTAACGCCCCGATTCCACGGATACGGGGACGTCACTGCGACGTATATACGTAGGTCTGAAAATGCCCCCACGTATATACGCTAAGCATAAAAGTACAACAAGAATCAGAGTACAACACAAAGCGTGGTATCCATAATATGCCAACACAAAAGTACATATACAAAGTCATCACAGGATATGATAAAATATTACACATTACATGTATCTTTTATCATAAACAAGTCCAAAAGTAAAATATACAAGATAAACGCAAAATGCTCACGAGTAGGATGAAGATCCCGTGAGTCAAAAGAGATGGCTGGCACGAAGGAACTGGAGCTAATCTGACTGCACTCTAAGGAAAGCTCAATCTACTGTGGATGGCTCCACTTCGATCCAGCTTCTAAACCTGAACATACAAATCCAAGGGAGTCAGGACCTCCCAATAATAACAGGCTACAGCCAAATGGCTAAGAAACATGAATAAGAGGGTTAGAATCAGTATAAGAAACATGAACCAGCAAGTAATGGAAGTATAACGAAATAAAGATGGAAAGACTGTGTGTAAGCTTGAGTTACGGCTTTACAAGACTAGTAAGTCGAAAGAATAATAACAAAGCGGTTATGATAGAAACATGCAAGAGGTAAAGCAGGAACTAGAATCATCATGTATCAAGTCTAACAAGAATACAGGAATCATAACAAGGATTATGACATAACAGGTATAATAGGAGTCATAACATAACAGGTATCTATAACAGAAATCATAACAGGTGTCTTATTATTATTACTCGTCTAACCCATATATCTAGGTATGTGTCTCGGTATATACCCGGTATATATCCCAACTCACATACATCCATATATAAGAAAGTCGAGGTTGTTATTGGAAACAACGGTTGTATCAACGAACTATGTTTACAGTGGGTCCCGTACATACCCGGGACTACGGTCCAGGGTTGTTCCGTTGCATGGAAACGGAAACCAGCTGCAAGGCTTGTCCAGGAGGAGGGACTTATGTATGCCCGTTAAAACTGGGGTGTAGGGAGCCAGCTCTCCCCTCGGTCCCCTGGAGTACCACAGGTCAGACCGGATATAGTGCACAATACCTAAAGCCACTGTAAACACGAACACATATCGATATCCGCATATTTCCCCCGACCCAATACAAGTTGGTCCATTTTAGGATTTAATAGTTTCATTGTCACTTTACGGGAAAAATAGGAAATGGACATGATCAGGAATAAAGAGTACAGAAGCACTATATAGTCAGGTCACTGCATGTAAAGCAGGAAAACATGTCACTGATCATGATACAGATAACAAGTCAAAGTTCCCGTAAAGATGACAATCACAAGTCAGGTATATCATGCTGGGTATAAAGTGATAGCATGATAGGGTGATGATATATAACAAGTAACCAATCATGATATGAGATGGAGAATAGTCAGGGTAAGTCAAGGTACAACATAAAGGTCTTGCCAAATAGTGGCATGCCAAGTAGTCAAGTGATAACACACTAGCGGTCAGGTGATATACATGTGTTAAAAGGAAACATTAATCTGACAGTCTGGAGTAATGACATGGCAATGATAATATAACTGAAACTCAGAGTTCAATGACCACGAAGGGTCAGCCACGCATGGTGTACGATAAAGAAGTAGGCATAACACAGGCATAGTACATGTACAAGAATAAAACTACCCTAACACATGCAGTTGCAGGGCAATACATAGACATGGAATTATGAAGTGACAAGAGGTGATACACATCAAGCAATTTGTCATGAAGTACAGGTAAGAACGATATATAGTACATGTACAAAGGGTAAGATCTAATTTCAGAAAGAATAGAAACCAGCAATTTTGGCCCAAAACTAGACTAACGGTCGACTGGGTCAAAATGGCCGGTCGACCGGAAAAATGCCGTGAGCTCCAGGTTTGGTCGGTCGACTTCCGGTCGACTGCCGGTCGACCGGAGATACATCTAACGGTCGACTGCCGGTCGACCGATACAAGGCCGTGAGCTCCAGGTTTGGCCGGTCGATAGCCGGTCGACTGCCGGTCGACCGGACTATCCCAACGTGCACGCTGTGCACGTCGGTCGACTGCCGGTCGACCTCCGGTCGACCGGACTCCTGAAATAGGCTGCTGTTGGTCTAAAAATCAGATTTTTGTGTGGTTGATTTTGATAGGCTAAAAATAGGATTTTGATGACATAATTAAACATGAATTATCAACACAAGGATACAAGGAAGTTTACAAATCTTGGTGAGTAAATATACTCACATAGATCGGTTATGGGAAGCTTGAAGAGATCGTGGTCGGAAGTGATCCACGGCGATGCAATCGACGAAGGAGGAGACGATCCCAATCCAAGCAGTTGGTTGAAGATGGAGAAGACCTTGGTGATGCCCTTGGAAGTTGTAGGTTGAAGTTGAGATGAAGGAAGAACTTTGGTGAAGGCTATCTCTTTTGTGAAGTGAAGTAAAGAAAGAGATTGAAATGAAAGGGAAAAGATTAAATAGGATTTGGATTTTGAGAAGGGGTTGTAATTAAATAGAAGAGAGGGGGTTTTGTGTAAAATAAGGGGTGAGGTGTCCCTTGGCCAATAGGGGCTTGCCAAGTGGGGGATGAGGTGTTCTCCTTGGCCAATCAAGGCTTGCCAAAGAGGTGGTGAGGTGGAGATTTTGTGTGGTGGAGATTAAAGGAAGTGTGTGGAAGGTGGTGAGGTGGAGGGTGAGGTGGAGAAGCTTAGGGATGAAGTAAAGGAACTTGTGGTGGAGGTTAAAGGAAAAAGAAAATAGGGAAAGGAAAAGGAAATGGAAAAGGGAAGAAATTCTCTTGGAAAGGAAAATAAAAATAATGAAAGTGGCGGATTCCCGGAATTGAGTCGTAAATGCGGAAATCTTTCGGGAAAATACCGGATACGTCCCGAAATCAAGTATCTCGGAACGACCCGAAATAAATATCAAAAATCCAAAATATTATATTAAGAATAATAGTGAAATCCGTTTTAAGAAATACTTTATAGTTTTAAAACTAAAAATCCCGGAATCAGTTACCTACCGACTCCGAAAGAATTTTCATAAAATCATAAAATCCTCATAAAAAGAATTTAGATAAGAAATAGGATTCCAAGAAATAAAGTCTAAAGGACTATCTAGAAATTCCTAACTGTTTGTGAAATAAAAATACTGGAATCAGTCTTCTACCGACTCCGGTGGAATATCCATAAATTCGTAAAATCTTCAGAAAAAGTATTTAAGTAATAAACATAATTCTAAGAAGAAATGTCTAAAGAATCTTCTAGAAATTCTAAACAGTTTGTAAGATAAAAATTCGGGAATCGATCAGCGGCACTGGTCGACACCGATTTGAAGAAATTCCTTTTAATTCCGGAAAATTCCAGAAAATCATATAAAATATATTATATTGGAAAATAATATTTGAAACTGAAATCGGTCAAATCAAAGACTAAATCGAATAATATACTATGATCGGGCCTTCGGTTCAGGCTAAGGCTGACTCCGAGTCCACGAATCCAAATATAAGATAAAACAATTATACAAGGAATTCATAATACAAAATAAATACAGGAAACAAATCGAAAAAAATACGACCAAAAATCTGAATACGCAACTAAGTACGTATTCCGGGAACGGGGTATTACAGAACCCCTCGAGCTTATTCACAGTGATGTGTGTGACTCGAACAGAGTTCTCACCGAAGCGGTAGAAGATATTTTGTGACATTCATTGATGACTACTCCAAATTCTGTTACACCTATCTGATCAAATCCAAGGGAAGTTCTTAATTGGTTTAAGGTGTATAAAGCCGAAGCTGAGAACCAACTTGAAAAGAAGATCAAAATTCTAAGATTTGATCGTGGGGGGGGGGGAGTATACCTCAAATGATATGATAGAATTCTGCCAAGAACACGACATTATTCATGAGGTAACTGCTCCCTACACACCTCAACCAACGGTGTAGCTAAAAGAAAGAACAGAACACTGATGGACATGGTGAACTGCATGTTACTCAGCTCATGTGCACCTGAAAACCTTTGGGGTGAAGCTCTCCTTTCTGCTTGTTTTATACTCAGTAGGGTTCCCCAAAGAGACTCTGACGTTACTCCATATCAACGTTGGAAAGGAAGAACTCCTAACATTTATTTCTTCAAAGTTTGGGGTTGCCTAGCCAAGGTTTCAATACCAGAATCGAAAAAAAGGAAAATCGGCCCCAAGACTGTTGATACTATCTTCATCAGATATACACTTGATAGTAATGTTAACCGATTCCTAGTGATTAACTCTGAGATCAGTGAAATATCCAACAACACCATCATTGAAGTTAGGGATGCTGTCTATTTTGAGAACATCTTTCCTCTCAAATCTAGAATCCCTAGTGGCCCCTCTATTACTCCTTTTACCTCTGATATTCTTTCTTTTAGTTCTGCTCCTACCGATGATTCTGAACCTAGAAGGAGCAAAAGATCTAGAACTCTTATATCCTTCTGTAACACCCTGCTCCCCGGTGTACGTATCACCGTATCTGTACGCGATACAACGTACAAATTTGATTTGACCTCTGTAGTATTTTGATTGACCTGATTTCAGTGTCAAAAATCATTTCCTCATATTGTAGATTTTTCAGGATTTTCTGGGAATTTTCTGGATTATTTTAGACAATCTCCGTTGTCGGTGCGACCGATACCGATAACCTGCCTTCCGATTTTTATTTCACAAACGAAGTTGAATTTGGAAAATCCGCTTTCACCATATGTCTTAGAATCTCATGAGCTACGTTTGGGTATTTTTGGGAATTTTTCTGAATTTATCGAAAATCGGGCCAAACCGGTGTCGCCCGTATCGACGAGACACTCTGGGATTTTTAATTTACAAACCGGATTGAGTTTTGACAAACCGTCTTCATATTACGTCTCAGGATATTATTTTCTATTTTCTGTAATTTTGGGTACCGTTCGGAGCTAGTCGAATTTTTGACCAAATAAAATAATATTATTTTAATAATTAAAAACCCTTCTTTTCTTTTCTTTCTCTTTTTCTTTCTTCCTTCTTCTCCAAGTTTCTTCTTCCACCGCCTTTGACCAGCGAGCCCTCCACCGCCTCTTCTCTCTCCCTTTAATTTAAAATCTCTCTCTCCATCTCTAATTCAAGAATCTCTCTCTCTCTCTCTCTCTCTCTATTCTCTCTCTCTCTAATTAGGATCTCCCCCTCTCTGTGCGTCCTAGCAAGAAGAGACCCGAAGGCCTGGCCGCCGGCCGCCGCCGCAAGCCGCCGCCGCAAACCGCCACAGCCGACGACAACTGCCCCCATCACCACCACCTACTTCTTCTTCCTATTCTTTTCTTCTCTCTCTCTCTCTCTCTTTTCCCCCTCTCTCTTCTCTCCCTTGCATCGACCGCCGCCGGCGGCTAGACCCGCCGCCGGCGGGTTCTGTTGACCGCGGCCAGCTGGGCTGGCCGGCGGCAGCGCGCGCAGCAGCAGCAGCAGCAGCAGCGATGCTGCTGCTGCTTGTGCCGTGAGAGTGTGAGTGAGTGAAGGAGTGTGTGTGTGTGTGTGTGTGTTTGCTGTTATGTGTGTGTGTGTGTTGCTGTTGTGTGTGTGGTGTAAGTGTATGTGTGCTGTGTGTGTGTGTGTGTGTGTGTGTGTGTGTGTGAGAGAGTGTGTGTCTGTGTGTGTGGGAGTGTATGTGTGAGTCTGTGTGTGTTGTTGGGTTCGGATATGTACCCGAGCCCACTATACTCCTATGAGTGATTGGAAACCCATTACCCATTAAGCCCTACCCACTAACCCACTTCCACTTACGTCATTAAGTTTTGGGTTGTGGATTTGGACCCGACCCGTTAAGAGCCAAACCCGCATTCGAAACCCGTTAAAGGTAAATTTACAGGAAACCCCTGTGATATTTTCTTAATTGCATTTAAATTATTTATTTACATATTTAACCCCATTTTATTCCTTTTCATATTCGGGCGATATCGGGAGCATCCGGACTCCGATTGGGACGATTCTGGATCCGTTGCGATCGTGGGGAAGAAACCTACCATCCTATGACTAGTTTGTGAGTGTTTTTATTTTATAAATTCTATTTTATCATGTTTAGTGATATTGATTGATATATCTGGATGCTGGATAAAAGACGGTAATATTTAATTATTAACTGGTACTTTTTGGACACCCATTGTAGTAGGTGATTCCTGTAAGATTGTTAGGTAATATAATATAGCGAAAAAAATTGTAGTAACACGAAATTTTGATATAGACAACTCGGACACAGTCATCATATCGGCACGACCACTGATACTCGGTCCATTATTTCACCATAGACTTGGACACTCCTATGTTCCACCAGTATACAGATAAGTACCGCATGTCGCCTTATTGCTATCAGGCATGAGACCAATACCATAGATCACTGTACATGATATGAGCCACTGACCATTGATATTATATATATAATTGGACCGATACTACGTCACACTCTTATTTCGTATTCATGTCTCACCGATATATACATGTACCACTCACGGATACTTGTTGCACCGACAGCACTGCTACATAGGCTCACCGCACAAGTGCACATGCATATGTTGTTTCTATCTTCTTGTTATATGGATCACAGTGCATCTTACATGTATTATTGTGCCATGTTACCGTATCATGTTATATGATTGTTTCCTGTTATTGATATGGATACTCCCGTTACTGGACATGAGAGCTGTTGATATGCGATATATGGACTTCCACATCTATTGATCTCGTTATATTGTTCCGTTATATTGTTCCTGATATATTGTTCCCGATTCCCGTTATATTGTTCTACGCTATCAACAGAGTTCTGGTCCAGTTATCATGTTACCCGTATCATGTACTGTTATTTGTTCTTGTCACATTGTAGACTTGACATATCAGATCATAATGATAACTTGGGTATGGGGGAGACTTGACGGTTGATTAGATCTTATCGGGTGATGTACTGGATCCATATTGTTAGTCCCACTGCAGGGGACGGTAGTGCTACCTACCAATAGCTCCATGAGCTCTTGTTACTTGTTTCGTGCTCCCCTCCTAGCGGAGGGCCCTGGTCTTAGCAGCCAGGGGTCCGTTTAAGGCCGTGATCCCGGGTATGCACGGGATACATCCACCCGATAAGAACTCTTCGACCACGGGTTTCCAAGTAACATAATAAAACAGTATACACAATAGTGACGTCGGGAACACTTGTTATTTGGTTGCTCTCTCGTTTGGATAATGGTACCCGTAGGCCATGTCCGGATGGGTTCGACTGGAGTGCAGGCTCCAGTATGAACCGCCAGTGGTATGGGACACTGGAAGAGAGTGATTAAAATACCAGGTGGTACTGATCGCTACTATTGTATAAATGACATGACTTTGACATGACTGCCTGCTACATGTTTAGTTGTACTTGTTACTGTTCCTGATCATTTATCTGCTATCATGTGACATGTATACATTGCTATTGTTCCTGTTTTCTGTTACACTTTCTTTAGAGCCCTACTACTCATGCACATGTATACTTTGTTACATTACCTGGTATATGTTACACTGTATGTAGTGACATACTATGCATGTTCTGCATTGCATATATTTTATTGTTGCAGACATATGCTCATCTGCATGTTCACCTCTATCACGTCACCACTATCATGTTCATGTCTAGTACGTCACCACTAGACAACATTAGTTATTACATAAACTGGACACGACTATAGATATGACCTGATAATGACCGACTAGGTAGTGATGGTATTAAAAGTTGACCTGTTTATATCTTTGCACTGCTTCCATGTTTAACTCTTTCTACTGTTTATATATATCCTTATTATATGGTATCACTATTACAACAGCATGTATTATCTATTACTATTGTGCATTGCCTTCTTCAGTTTTACCACTCACTAGGTCGCTTTCTGACGACCCTGGGTTTGCATGCTCAGATTGGAGATCCGAGTTACCATAGCTTCAGAGAGTGCCTTGGAGTCACATGGGAGATTCCGCATCAGGACTATTCATAGGTATTTTAGTGCTTTATTTCTGTTATCTTATTTATCCTTGTTTTCATATCTGTTATGATCGCTGACCTCTTTCTGCAGGTATTCTTGTACTGCTTTCATGCTGGACCTCGTATCTATATGGAGGTATTGTACTGTACTGAGGCTTAACGTACGCGTGAGGTTGTTTTCACCTCGCGTATGTACGTCGCCATAACGTCTCCGTATCCTTGGGATCGGGGCGTTACACCTTCGGTGAGGATTTCTTCACCTATATTGTAGAAGGTGATCCTAGCTCTTTCAAGGAAGCAATGGACTCTTCTGAATCTTCTTTCTGGAAAGAATCCATTGACAGTGAGATCAAGTTCATAATGGAGAATAACGCTTGGATTCTCACTGACCTTCCTCCAGGATGCAAACCTATAGGTTGTAAATGGATCTTCAAGAAGAAACTCCGACCTGATGGCACTATCGACAAATACAAAGGCAGATTAGTTGCCAAGGGTTTCACCCAACAAAAGGGTATTGATTTCTTTGATACCTATTCTCCTGTTGCTAGAATCTCCTCTATCAGAATTCTTCTAGCATTTGCATCAATTCATAACATGTTCATTCACCAAATGGATGTCAAGACTGTTTTTCTGAATGACGATCTTGAAGAAGAGATTTATATGGACCAACCAGAAGGATTCATTGCAAAGGGACAAGAAAACAAAGTGTGCAAACTTGTGAAGTCATTGTATGAACTTAAACAAGCACCTAAACAATGGCATCAAAAGTTTAACAAAGTTATTGCATAATTTGGATTCATTGTCCATGAACATGACAAGTGCATATACTCTAAGAACTTTGGCAATGAGTATATTATCCTTTGTCTATATGTAGATGATATTTTTATCCTTGAAACTTCTCTTGATGCAATCCAAAGAGTAAAGGATTATCTTTTTCAAAATTTTGATATGAAGGATCTAGGTCCTACTGATATGATATTGGGAATGAAAATATCTAAAATCTCTAATGGAATTTCTTTGAGTTTAGCTCATAGCATTGAAAGAATGCTTCATAAATTTGATTTTTATAACTCTAAATCAATTTCTACACCCTATGATTCTTCAATTGCTTTGAAGAAGAACACGGGTGCGCCTGTGTCTCAGTTGAAACTCTCAATTAATAAGTTCACTTCTCTACATTTCCAACAGGATTAGACCTGACATCTCTTATGCAGTAGGTAGATTGAGTAGATATACTAGTAACCCCAGTAGAGAACATTGGACTGCACTAGAAAGAGTTTTCAGATATCTTAAAGGCACAACTGGCTATTGTCTGACTTACACTGGATATCCTGATGTTATGGAAGGTTATAGTGATGCCAACTGGGTCACTGATTCTAACAGTGTTAAGTCTACTACCGGATATGTATACATGTTCGGTGGTGCTGCTGTGTCTTGAAAATCCTGCAAACAAACAGTGATTGCCAGGAGCACCATGGAGTCCGAGCTCATTGCTCTGGATACAACTTGCTCTGAAGCTGAATAGTTAAAGGATTTTTTGTCTGAATTCTCTTTCGTGCCTAGACCCATACTTTCAATCTCAGTTCATACTGATTCAAGATCCACCATTGAGATTCTAAAGTAAGATAATGCCAATAAGAAGATGAACAAACATATTCAAATCAGGTTTAAGTCTGTTTAGCGCCTATTGGGCAAAGTTATACTTCTGGACTTTGTAAAGTCTGAGAAGAATATTGCTGACCCATTGACTAAGGATCTTTTTAGGAGTGTAGTCCTAAAATCATCGAGGGAGATGGGGTTAAGCGCATAGTAGAGTTCACCGATAGCAGGAACCCAACCTACTTGATTGGGAGTTGATTTCATGAAAGAGGTTCAATGTGGTAGAAACAAGCTGAACTAATGATACTCGTGTGGAGCATCAACCCGGATATGTTTGTATCATATATGTAGCATTGTAGCTACTACCCCTTCTCTATGGTAACGATGCTCTTATAATACAGCTAGGTAAGGCTGAGTTTAACTCTTAATAAGTCCAACGCATGTAGTGTGGAGGGTATACTATCCAGTTGTAATACCCTTGGAGGACTTACCTACGTGAGAGGAACCGTGATGGCCGCGGTTGGGGGGGCAGGGCTGACCCTAGAAACTCTCATGAGTCGGTTATTGTGAGCATGACCTTTAACGCTCAACCCGCTCGCTCAATAGATAGAAACTTACTGTGTGTGTCTTTCATCAATATCTGATTAAAGAGGCCTAATTCAAGGCGTAATCCATTATGTCTCTCAGGTAGCGATAAAATTCACTAAGGGTAGATTCAAGGCCGCAAGCTATTGACCCTGAATCCAATCCACAGTATGATGTTGCCCGATTTTATTCGTGTTTTATGATCTGATGATTTTATGGTTATTTATTATTGATTTGTTTTATCCTCTCTGAAACTCAAGTTTTGGGGGGACTGTTGGATGTGTTTTGAATTGGAGGGAAAAACTTGAGTTTCCCTCTTATTTGACTTTGATTTTAGTCCCACATTGGATAGGAGATGGGAGATTTGGTAGTATATATACTAACTCCTCTCATGCCTATTGTTATGAGTGTTGGGCCATGGGCCACATCCCGACATACGCGCACACAAGCCGAACTGAACTGGGCCGGGCCGGACCGGGTGCGGGTGGCGCGCGCCCACGACCTGCGGACACGAATACAGTTCGATTCAGGGGGCTCTTGAACCTAAAACCTTTTTATCGAATTTTCTTTTTTAATTTTATTTAAAGTTCTGTTTTGATTTTTTCAGGATTTTCGGTTCGGCTTTGACCCACTCTCCGGATCTGCTCGCGAACTGCACGATCGTGTGCAGATTTAGAGCGGGACTGTTACAACAGATGAACTCTGAGAATCTATAAATAGCTTCTCGCAGTTCAGTCTGGTCACTGCGAAAAACCTACAATCTCTGTCTCCCTCCAAATTTCTTTCTTACAAAAATTCTGGTTCGGTTTTTGGTGATTTCTCCGAAGAATTCTATTACATACAGGTAACGCATTTCCATCTGAGCAGAGGCCTAGCTTTTCGTTCGGGGCTGGGTGCTGGTGATCTACCGGGAGAACTTTTACCGCTAGGAGAGGAGGTCATTCTAAGGTCCGGACGAGGGACCAGCCATCTGTCTTCTAGGGCAGTGCTTCTGCATGACTGTCACCCCACGCCAGCAATTTTCTTCATTTTAATTCTTTTATATTACTTGCAATTTTAGGACAATTATTAAATTGGTTACAGATTTATAAATAAAGTTGTTGCATGTTTTAAAATAAATAAATAAGAAAATATTGTATTGATTCCAACAATTAAATTATGAAAAGATCTTTTTTTTGAAATTTAAATTTCAAAAGAGCATTTTTTTTTAAATTAAGATTCTCGCCATTAAGTACAGAACAGGACAATAACCTGCAGAGCAAGATGCTGGCTTCAAGATCTTCACGACAATCCATCCAAGAACTCTTCCAATCAAAAATGCAATCACGATATTTATAGGCAAAAACCACCTGATATCATTAGAACTGAAATGAAATAACCGACTAAATTCTGTTACACGATTACTGCGTGCATATATAGAATCACTCACCAAGAAATGATGTCTTCAAGAGTTACAGATTTTGCCGAGTTTGCGAGCATGAGAGATGGAGTGCACACAGCAAACACAACC
Organism: Agave tequilana; assembly: GCA_038442645.1. Lineage (NCBI taxonomy): Eukaryota > Viridiplantae > Streptophyta > Magnoliopsida > Asparagales > Asparagaceae > Agave > Agave tequilana. Next base: position 61,268 of record JAVJIF010011947.1, on the reverse strand, counting down.
TTGTTCATGTCTTTTCGCGTGCTGGTAGTGAGAAATGTTGCTGTAGCCACTGGCCAGATAAGCACCGAGCAGGCCTATGAGCTGCGACTTCGGTGGTGGGGATCCACAGCCAAACACGGGATGATCGGATCTGAGTTGCAGATATCGCGAGAGCGCTGACGGGAGGTCAGAATACAAGGGTTGGACGAGTCTGAGCTGTAAAAACCGCAAATACAGTGTAGAGGAGAACCCATGACTTCACTCAGTGCGTTCTAGTGGCTTCATCTTTCTTTTTTTCTTTTTTCTTCCTTTTCTTTCAAAGGATAAGATTATGTATGAGTATTTCATACAAACTTGTACCCTTCTATCTTGCAAATATTATGTTAAGTTCTTATTAATGAAATGCCGAGAGTTCTTACCTGACAGTTTTATTGTCAAAAAAAAAAAAAAAAATTCAAGAATCAGATGGGCTGAAGTCGTCTTTGTAGTCTGATAAGGATGTGAAATCTTGTTTGTTGATCTAAATTGTGTCTTGTGGTCTAAACTTCTCTTGTGATCATCTTTACTTCTTTATTTCCAATCACTGATATTTTTTTATTTCTCTAGAGATTTTTTTTTCTTTCTATTTTAGTATCGAGAGTATCCAGATCTCTTAGAGCATCCACGGCTTAAAAGATTTTGCTTGATAAGATCAATCTAAGAGGCAAAGTAACACACTTGACCCTCACATCACATGATGAGCATTGCACCACAAAAATTGCACACAGGTGGGCATCAAGTTGGCACAACTGATCTTAACAGTCTCTCTCTCACATCTATAAATCGATTTCCATGTTCATGGACCTAAATTTTAGATGTATCTGTACTTATTTCTATGACACATAAAGATCGGTTCTTATAAAGGTCTGTTTGATAAGAAAAGCTCAAATTGAAAATCTGAAAAAATTAGAAATCCTGAAGGAAAAAACCCAACCTGATGTTGTCAGTTTTCTAGATGTTTTCCTTTCCATTTAGAGCACTTCCATCACTTCCATTGCAGTTTTTTTTTGCCCAGGCAATATAGTTGGGCTCACCTAAATTTTACAAAAACATACTCCACAATTGCGGACCCCACACTGTCTGAGACAAGCTCAGGCACGAGGAGCCTGAGCTTGTGCCCGGGTAAGTTGATTTTTCTCCAAAAGACACCCTCTCTACTTTTTGCCTGGGCACGAATGAAGTGCTCTTAGAAAGGAGAACCAAAGCAATCCAGAGAGAAATTTTTCAGCTCATTTTTTATCAAACACACACCACGCTACAAAAAGATCATGCACTCCACAAATTTACAGAGAATGAGCAATTTCTTGCCTATTTTCTGTCTGTTTGGTTGTCATAACTGGCCGTAATTCGTAGTTGTAATTGGTAAAGTCTTTTACAATTGTAAATGAGTTACATGTATGTAAATTTTACGGTGTTTGATTGGTAATATAAAATTATAAAGTGGGAAAGTGTATTGTACTTTACGGTGTTTGGTTGTCGTAATGTATAAGTCGTAAGTGAAAAAGTTGACCACAAAACTAACTATTTGGTGATTTTAAAAATTTTAATACTGTAAATAAATATTAAAAAAAGTTAAATATTAAAAAATTTTAATATTAATATAAAAAAATATTACAAATTTGTATGACCACAAAATTAACTGTAACTGGGCTGTAAGTGAGTGGTAACTGGGTTGCAAGTGAGTATTAGTTGAGTTACGTAAGTCTTTTACGAATTACGGTCCAAACAAACGCCGTAGTTGTAACTGAGTAGTAAGTCATTTACGAATTACGGAGTTTTACGCGAAACAAACGGCCCCTAAATTGCACCACTCGGTGGGAACTGTAGAGATTTTTAAAACGGTCGCAGCTCACATGAGTTCATGCCCAGTGGGCGTGAAAAGTACAGCCCCTCTCTCTCTCTCTCACTCACAGTTGGCTCCAATTGGCAAACACGAGCAACTAGAACTTTCTATCGGTTTGTGGGACCCACAGTGGGACCAACTATGTGTCCTTAAATGTGAGGAGCTGAGTTAGCACATCGGGAACCAACCAAGAAAGTTAAATATCCCTTTGCTCACAATTTTTATGGTTAGAATGAGTAATCAAAAATAAATAATTAACATTGAAGGAAATTGCAAACTCACCGCAAATTCGTTTAAAAAATAACGTTCTTACTGTTGTTTTTTTTACATTTTAAGTACTCCTGGTTCAAGCACTCTTTGAAGATGACATCACTCTTTTCGGCCCCAGACGAGAAATCATAATACCGTTTCTCTCCACTGAATCTCTCTGCTTTTTTTTTTGTGTTTTTTTATTTCTATTTTTTTACTGTATGTAAAGACTCTCTTAGCCAAAAAAATATATATATATCAATCTATCATGAACAATGACCATGAATTATTTCCAGAAAAATTATAAACAGTAAAGGCACAAACATAATTCTAAAAAATAAAAAGAAAAGAAAGAAAAGGAATTTCTAGAAAACTCAAAATAGAATTAGAAAATTTTCATCTTCGTGAAGGATCATAACTTGACAATTTCTTTTTCTTTGTAAAGAACAATGACACTATAAGCAATATCATAAGGATATTCAAATTAACAACTCATAGATGTGGAAAAAGTAAAAAAAAAAAAAAAGAAAGAAAAAGAAACCAAGAAAAACAATGGTTTAACAAGAGCAAAATTAGAGGCTTTCGAGGCTGCTTATACTGGTTGTGCAGGTTGTGTTGGCATCTTTCGTACATGTTGATGCCTCGTCCAGAGCTACTTTGCTATCTTTCCCGGTATTTGTTTTGCTTTCGAGACTGAGCTGGTTGCTATTGTCCACATGATTGACTATGTATGGTCTTTTAGTTAGAGGTGGTTGTGATTGAAGAGCGACTCAGCTTACTTGGTGGCTTTATTTCGTTCACGCTGCCGTAGGGTCCTTTAACGATGGCGCCCTATTCAGGAGAGGTGTTTGGGTTGTCTTGCTCAGATAGACTTCATTATTACTCACATTTATCGGGAGGGTACTCGAATTCCATATTGTCTGGCATCCAGGACTCTTAACATTGTTGATCCTACTTGGTGGTTGATTACTCCAGCTTTTTGTTTTTGTTTGTTTGTTTTTTTTTTTTTTAATGTTTATAGCAAGCCTAGTTTTAGATTTTGTTGATTTTCATTTAGATTGAACTTTTATTTACTACTTTTTATTTGATATTAATAATATGTTGGGGATAGGCTAGATGATGAGGGTGCTAAGGAGATACCAGAGCTGGGATATCTCGATGCACCTATTGATTTCTGTCACTCGACAATCTTACAGAGAAAAACAAGAGCAAAAGTATGTGTGTGCGTGTGATGAGAGAGAGAGAGACCTGAAGAGAACTAGTGTTGGGGGGCGGAGATGTTGAAGAGAGAGAATGTGCGTATGAGATGTGGATTCATACCCACTGGATATGAATAGCATTTGAAATTTGTGACTAAAAAACAAATGATAATTGATAAAAATTTTCTCTCTTTTAAGCTCTCTCTGATTAGCTTAATATTTTTTTCTCTGTCAACTTCAATGGTAATTTGATAGCCGTTGAGTCATTAAATTAATTATGAAATCAGACCACAACCAGTGAATCCCCATCACTTTCATGAGACAGACAAATTTCTCTTAACCACCCAAGTTGTCTAATTGAAACCTGAAAATTGGGACCCTTCAACTTTATACTCTCTATTTATTTTGCTATTATGTAGATATAAGAAAAATTAATTTATTTTTGGTAAAGGATTTAAAAAAAAGAATTTAGGAGAAATTCCTATGTCAGCCATGAGCTCTGAACAGATAGACTTGATCAATTTAGTGTAATTGGACATCATTTATCTCGTTTTAATTTCTCCTAATCTGATCTAATCCATACAAATTAAGTCATTGGATCATCGTCATAATAATCATTTAAGTCTTTTCTCATCAAATGGAGCTGACTATGACAAAAAAAACTCTGCAAAAGATTTGATTACTGACTGTCAACCTGATATATGTTCTCTTATTAACAAGGGCTGAGTGCCAACTTAGAGAGAGAGAGAGAGAGAGAGAGAGAGAGACTCACTACAATCGTAAGAGATTAGTTAGCGTCTTCTAAATTCTCTTAGACTAAAAACATGTCTAAAAAGTACACTAAAAAGAATGACAAATTTGTCACTAAGAATCATATATAACTCTGAGACAATGATAGATAAAAAGTAAGTACCCAAATACACTGTTCATTTGCCTTTAGAGTAAGGATAAGGATTTATTGCTCATTGTAGAAACAGAGTAAGGTAAGAAACTAGGGTGACAGTTAAGAATTTGCATCCATTTATCAAACATGTTCATTTGACATTGATCCTATAAGCTATTTTTAATGTTTGAAATATACATAGAAATGTAATTATTGTGTAAATTATTTCAAACAAACAAAAAACTTGCATATATCTGTTTCATCTAACCATGTCTCGGGTCTATGGACTATTCTAGTTACGTATAGTGACCAAATTAAAGCAACGACCAAATTACAACACCACTCTGTTCAAGTTGATCTACATAATTTTAAGTAGATTAAAAACAAAACCAAAGGTGACAAATTTTTTGACCCTTCTCCTTTTAAGGTATGATGTCTTTGATTTTTAAATTACATGCAATGATAATGGACCAGTGAAGCATTTAGGTATTTAGAGTAATGGTAAAACATTAACCCTACTTAGATCATAAGCAAGCAGAGATTTCAAGAGTGTTGATAATGAGCACAAATATATTTCAGAGTTCCTACTTTCCAATATCTACACGAACATATTTGCTTTCGTGAGAACTGTACCGAAGTCCTAAAGGTTCAAAAGTTTATTTTTTGCGTACAGGAGAACAGGAGAGAAGGCGTGTCCCAGTTCAGATCTTAAAGTGCAGCTTCGACTTCATCAGATGCCACTGCTGCTCCATTTGGACCATCATCAGCTCGTAACTGAGACGACACGTCGTCGATAGCAGAGTTCAGTTGCGCAATCTTCTCTGTCAGTATCTTGCGCGTTTTCTGTCATTTTGCATTGTTAGCCAAGCTCAGATATCAAGCAGCAAAAGAACCTCACTTACAACTAGCAGAAGTTTAAAACAGTAGATATTGCACGTAAAGTTCACGTGAAGTTACTCCGACAAATGTAGACAACATGAAGAATATTAATCCCATTTCTGAAATGTTTTAGTAAAAGCAAACCAAAAGAGAGAATATGATTCAGATATGCCAAGATAAGAATAATTAGTTAAGACAACAGAAAATTTTGCTGCAGATATGTGAGTAATATGATTTCTCAACAGCAGCAAGAACTAGATAAATAAAAGGGGATCGAGGTTTATGCAACTATATGATCTGGATTCTGGACAAACTAGAGTATACATAATATAGTCCAGGGTTTATGAACCTTAACGTGGGTGATGGATGGAGAAAGCAATATAAAGTGAGAACAAAGTGTTCCAAAGATCTATGAGCCTACTGAAGACAAAATCGCAAGAAAGCAAGTAATATCCAAATAGCGCGTTTCTATGAAGACAAATAAACATCGTGTACATTATAAATCAAACCGTCTTCCATCCTGTAGATGTCAGATTTTAGGTGGGCATACAAATAAAAGGATACAAATCTAATCCTGCACACGTTAAGTGTTCATTAGGTAGCTGCTGAATCCAAGAACTACTTGTTACAAGATTACCAAACCTCTAATTATGGTCTATGCACCAAGGTGCATCCGATACAAACCTCTAATTACGGTCATTCACCAAGATATATCCGATCTCTATCAGCTTTTCCTCTTTATGATTGTTAAACAAACTCAATACAAGATCCCCAGCAAACTAATCAGTATAAACTCCTTTTAAGATAATGCAGTTGATAAAATTATAGGTGAGGTTTCACTACATAGAGGAAGATATCAGGAGGATCAATGCCTATAATCTGATACACCAACCCATAGAGAAATCTTGAAAAACTATAAATAAATAAATACAAAGTTTTGAGACCACAGGGCATCAAGTTAACAATCAAGAAATACACGTATTCATAAGATTGCTAGGAAGCACGGCCTTCAAATATAGAGCCATGTCATGTCGAGCCATGCTGGATACACATATCAGACACAGTACTTATATTTCCATTGTAGTTTCTAGAATTTATTGTGTATCAATATGTCTCATCATATCATGCCCGTGTTGGTGTGTCCATGTCTGTGCAACATAGTAAGACTGTGAATGCAGCAAAGTCCCTTCCTCCCCATTTCTTTTACCTCTCCTTTTCTCTTCTGCTTTTTTATGGGTGAATTTCTTCTGTTTCATAAGATTGTGAAGGCAGCAATGTGAAAACTTTTTCCTTTGCTTTTAACATAGGTTTTAGTCCAGACTTGAATCCAAGACTTCCCACAACCCAACACTACTAGAAAACTACTTATTTGCGGTGGAAATATTGTGTCGAAAATAAATTTGACACACAATTTGCGTCGAATTATCGCAAGTTCGACGCAATATGAAAAAAAATCAGCACTTGTACGCTAATAAATTGATAATACAACAACAACAACAACTAAGCCATTTGTCCCAAGCATCTGGGGTAGGCTATATGAACCAAAAAAGAACACTTATATGCTAACAATAATTAAAAAAATATGTAAACCTATGCGTCGAATCTTCGACGCAATGTGTACAATTCGCGTCAAAATTTCGACGCAAACTAAATAATTCTCGTAAAAAAATTTCGCGGGAATATAGCGTCAAAAATTAGACGCAATCTGCACAAATTGCGTTGAAAATTCGACGCAAAACAGTTTGCATCGAATTTTTGACGCAAACAGTAGATATTTTTAGGTCGAAATTTCCCCTTTCTTCCCTCTCTCTCTCTCTCAAATCGCCGTCCCCTCCCCCGGCCTCCTTCCTCCCCGGCGTCCCCCGCCTTCCCCTCCCCCATCGGCCTCCCCCTCTCCCCCGAGCTCCCCTTCCCCCTCCCCCTCCCCCTCCCCTCCCCCTGGCTAATCACCGCCCCCCGGCCTCCTCCCGGGCCTCCCCCAGCCTCCTCCCTCCCCCGGTCTCCTCCCTCTCGGATAATTTCTCTCCCCCTTTTATTATTTGTTTTAACATTTGTTAATATGATACTATTGATTAGTGTTTCTGCTTGATTTGTTATTAGGGTTTATGCTGGATTTGTTATTAATCATTGAAATCATGTACCACTTGTTAATATGATACTATTGATTAGGTGAAACTTGTTTAAATGATACTATATGATACATGTTACACGCGATACAGACACAGACATGTTTATGAAGCATGGGCACGGGACATGAAAACAGACACTGGACACGGGATACGAACACGGACACGACACGTGACACAGACATATTTATGAAGTACGGATACGGACAAGAGACAGAGACACGAACACGAGACAAAGCAATGGACATAGTCATGTTTATGAAGCACGGACACTGAACACATGCACAGACACGGAAACAGACACGGAACACGGATATGGACACAGTCATGTTTATGAAGCACGGACGCGAACACGGGACACATACACGGATACGGAAACAGACACGGGACACGATACACGGACACAGATACAATACAAACACGACAAGGACATGAACAAATACGGGACACGACAAAATCCAAAAAAAAAGACACGAGCACTGTATAAATCAATTACCTGACCCAATAAACCCTAGATTCTCGTTCAACAGACAACGTACATTACTTGTCTTATAACTTTTCTTTGATACAAATAACTTGTGGATCTTGAACATGTGGTCTTCATAGACCTTTTCTTCAAATTATTAATTAATTTGTATTGTTAGTGATTATTACAAGTAATGTACGGTGGTTGTTGGATTGTCCGTTTGGACAAGTCTGAGATTGCATTATAAAGTTGAACATTGTATACATGTGTGTATTTTGACCAATACTTTGATAGTACCTTCCTTTGTTCTCTTGGCCACAACTACCCTACGTGAACTTGGAGAACACGGGAGAGATGCTGCCGAAATTTAGTCGAAATACACAAAACACGTATATATCTCTAACTATACAATATGATTCTGAAGTCTGAACGGGATAGGACTTATCACCCTTAATTGAACCCTTACTGTGATATTTCATAAATCATAAACTCTAATCGAAATCTTAAACAATAATCCTAACCTAAATCTAACCTTAATCACAATATACAACTAATTAATATATTTATTGCTTGTTGTATAATAGTATCTATCCTGCAGTAAACAATGAAGTATGACATTAGTTGGGTACACTTGGAGAAAATAAATGTGAAATAATGTGAAGAGTTTGTAAAACTGGCTTTTGGTCATTCAGCCATTAATAATAAAATAAGTTGTTCATATAGGGATTGTAAGAAAAAAATGCTTGACAAGGACAATATGACGTTCTATTTACTAAGGGGTGGTATGAAGATTATGCTCGCCTCGAGCGGTGGCATTTGCATAACAAACTAAGACAGCATCCCCCACCAAATAGAAATAGCAGTGATGACCCGGGCCCTGGTGATGGTGTCTATTATGGTGGTGCCGACTATCACGGTCTTTTAACTTCACTTTTACATAATCCGGTCGACGAGGGCTGTAATGATCCGAACGACGATGACCCAACTGATGCTTCTCCCTTAGAGACGAGTAAAAGAATTACAGAGTCCATTATATCCAGGCTATAAGAACCATTTCAGATTGTCGTTCATAATGGAGTTGTACCTCATCAAATTAAGGGGTAAGATGAGCGACGTCACATTTGAAAAATTGTACCGATAATTGCGTCAAAATTCACAAATTCGACGCAAATATTACCTATAATTGCGTCAAATTTTCTTTCTCGACGCACATTTAAGGCACAGATTGTTTTTTTACAACAAAAAATTTCAAATTCTCGATAACACTAGAATCAGACCAAAATTGCGACGAAAATCCAAATTTTCGAAGCAATTACAGGACATCATTATATTTTTAAATCAAAATTTTTAAAATTCGTACAGTTCTGAAAGTTAACAAATTACGTCAAATTTAGTATTTTGACGCAAATTTTAATTTTAAAATTAATTTTTTCCAATTTGCGTTGCATTTGCGACACAAACTACAAATATTGCGTCGAAAATTCGAAGCAATACTTAAATTTTACAGATACAGAAATCAGGGAAATAAATCTTGCGTCAAATTTTTGATGCAATATTTATAGTTTGCGTCGAATTTTTGACGCAACCTTTGCGTCAAATGTTTTCGACGCAAAAAGTCGACGCAACTTGAAAATTTTCAACGTAAAATGACCAGTTTCGATGTAGATTTTTGACGCAATTTGACAGACATTGTAGTAATGTAACCCCACTATTTACTCCTGAGCCATGCCTCAATTGCAATGTAAAGTAATAGTTACATGAATCTCAAGACAACTGGGAACGTTCTAATGACGTCACACTCCTCCCATGCATTCAAAATTTGAGAATTTTATGATAAAAGAATTATGTGTGCATAAAATGCTATACAGAATGAGGCTGTCCAAAAGCATAGTGCAAAAATTCAGCGAACAGCTAAAAATGAGCATCATCCCAGTAGGTCGAACAGGTTAGCTTTAAACTTAAGATAAGATGAAAAGAGTTGTTTGAGATGGACAAGCAAAGATGAGTACGCTGCTTAGGAGAAATGATAGGATCACAGTTGAATTAGCTGCTAGGAAAAGATAAGGTAAAACAATAAACCAGGACTATGAAAGGGCTAGGCAAAATAAAACCAAATAAACCTGGACTGTGGAAGTATAACGAGAAGGATAAAGTACTTGCTACTTCAACAAAGAATGCCCTTAATAGAGCTGATGGAGGAAAAGGATTCTGGCAGCAGACCCCAGCATTTGCTATAAAGGCTTTGCTGCTGTTGCTTCCTCTGTATAGAATTAGCTATTAAAAAAGATGATAATCAAAAGTGACGATGAACCACACAAGACAGGAATGACAGAAAGTGGGTCAGTATCTATCTGAGCTTACATGTCTAGGATTAACAATGAGGGGAAAGAATTAAGGTTATCCAGACTCAACATTCCTCCTTGTGCTTTCGTCCTTGATCTTCGTTCAGTACTTTTTCTGTAGCTGGCCAAATCAAGTGCCATGACTAAACTGTACCAACTGTGCATTAGATGGAATGTGCTTTATAACAGGTTCTGGATTGTCTTCTCATTTAGAAGAACCCTTAATTTCTGTGGTAATATTACACATTGTCATTCCACTACCTGAAATCAGCAGACATGATAACTGAAAATTTTTGCATGACTGATGGATGACCGTGTGACATCACGTAGCAACGAGTTGATGGACAATTTGTAAGCAGATTGCTGTACCAAAGAAGCTTCATGGTAACATGCACATTTCACAAAATTCATCTTTAAGGGAAAAAAAGAAAGAAATACACTAACTGAAGGGGTATGATGAACAGAATCAAAAGTTCATCTAAATAGCATGATGAAATAGTCCAACATTCAGTGGTCTCTTCAAAGATATTTGTCAACAGTACATCTACTAAGTAAAGGGCTCACCTCCAAAGCCTTTTCCTCATCATATATAAACTTTGGCAGCTTTCTCATCAAATCCTTCTTATCGGTCCCGGCCAATGCTCTGCTGATCTGAAATGAGACTAAGGTTGTCAACAGAAGATGGTAGTTATAGGACCACTAACTGAAGGTAACAAAAGGTTCATCAAGTATGTAAATTGTCCATTAACAGTTGCTCCACAGAATATTCTCAAATTGTGGAACGATCCTAATGCCGGCTAAGCAAGCATCTCTGTGCAGAAAAGAGTAAATCAGTTGGTTCAGTCAGCATCAACAGTGTGTCAGTGTTTGTGTTCATGTGCACGTGCCTGTGCCTCTACATGCATGTGTGTGTGTGTGTGAATAGAGTGATTAAAAATCCCATCTAGAATCTCACTGCCTTAGCACACCCAATAAGAAATAATCCTATATCAGCTGAAAACATAAGCCGATTATATTCATTAGACTAATAATCCTATTCACAAATTCTCAGCCCATTGCTTAGCACATCCAGTAAGAATTACTCCTATATCAGGTATCAGTAATAGAAGCTGATTATCACTACGTTCTGACTGATTCCCTTTCTAAACCAGACAGAGTGTCCAGTCCAAGAAATTTATACACTAGTTGGCTATCAAATGAAGAGAGCAAGTCAAGAATATTCAATAGCAAATATAAGTTTCAAAATGGATACGAACTATGAAATTAGTACCTGTGGTGCATAAACACAACCAAGTGTCCCCACTATTATTCCTCCCAGAACGAATCCCCCGATAAAGATACTGATGCTGCTTGTCCTTCCACTCTCACTATAACATAAAAGCAGGAAGAAAATAGAAGATATTATCATGGCATCTCATTCATATGTTAGACATAAGGGTGAAACTGCAAGATGTTCCAAAACACAAAATAGAAAAAGAAAAGAAACAGAAGCAAATACAAAGAGGTATTGTGAGGTAAGTAATAAAACCATAGGACTAGCGGGGAGAAACTGCATATTGTGCTTGTACATCTTGTGAGAAGTTCCAATGCACCAGGTGAAAAAATAGGAATATGTAACAACATTATTGCGTTTTGGTAAAGTTTAACTCTGCAAAGCTAAACTGTATAAGTTTTATAGAGTTCTTTCTCCTCTTCTTCCCTTAACGAAGTTGATTGGGAAAGGAATGGGTTTCAATAGATTAAATATATTTTTATGTCCATAGGTGGTGCAAACAAGTGTACGCATAGCAAGAATGCCCCATCTCTATGGCAATTCAAAACCACTCCGCCACACAAAGCCTTTTATCCTAAAGGTTTGGGTTTCTACATGAATCCTTTCTTCATTAAGCTTTGTTAGGGACCATAAATTAACTAAGATATCCTTTTTAATCACCTCTATACGTGTCATTTAGGCCTATCTCCATTCTTCATTTCTCCTATAACTATTATCCTATAAAAAGCCTCTCGTCAACAGAGAACTTATAATATCCGTAGAACCCAAACCATCCGGTTCTCCATCATTTTATTCTCTATGAGAGCAACCTCCAACATGCACTCATTTCTTATCCTACCTCTATTGCGAATCAAAATAATTTGTAATCAAACAAATCTTATAGTAGGAAGTGAAGCATTAAACATTATTATCAACCGAATCCATAGCCTTCTACCTCGCAGCGAAAAGGACACAAACACGCCTGCACGCACCCGCAAACACTCACCCACCTCACACGCACACACAAAACATATGTGGAAGTACTAGATTAATCTACTCCCTCTCTCTCTCCCTCTCTCTCTCTCTCTCTCTCACACACACACACACACACACACACACACACACACACACACACAAAACATTACATGGAAGTACAAGCTTGGATTACCGTATAGGATTTGAAGATAATTTTGGTGGATATAGGAAAAGATTAAGGTACACATTGCTGTTTGCATTCAGTGCAGTGTGAAAATAGTAGAAAGAGATGGAAAAAAAGGAGAGGATGAGGCGGAAAGGAGTCACGCGATACCTCAAGCCTCACATAACACAACATTCAACTCTTCCACTCTAATATTTCATAAACTTCAGCCTTTATATATTCTAAAAGAATAACAAGCCAATGGGATTTCATAAGCGGCATAGTCATGGAGTACAATTAATTGATCAATATGGTTCGAAATCTCATAATCGGGAATCAGAATCAGCTGGCAGTTTTAGCTTTTGAAATCGGTCATATAAAGCATTTCATCTCAGTGCTATCGGTATCGATCAAAACAAATTTTAAAAAATTAATTAAAAATATTTAAAAGATTGTTCAGATAAATAGTAGCATTTTGATATATTTTTAAAAATAATTAATGAAATTTGAACTACATTTGGATAAAACCTTACAATACATAGTAGTTGGTGCAAAAACAAATTAATAAGTTATTTACAAAAATATTATAATACGATTAATCTAACAAATTAATTATATTTTGTTTAACTATATTCATGACAACCATTTTATAACAGGTTCTAACAATTCCTAAAATTGAGTTAATTATATTGATGACAACCATTTTGAGACAATTTTTTCTAACAAAGTAAGTTTAAATAATTAATCTAACAAATTAATGTATAATTAATCTAACAAACTCAATTATATACATGAAAACCATTTTCTAACATTTCTTAAAGAAATTAATTACTTATATTGGAGTCAACAAATTATTACACATTTTCTAACTATATTTAACATTTTTCTAATAAATCAAGTTTTAAAAATAATTAATCTAACAAATTATTCCTCCGATTGTTATCAATTTCAGTCCCCCCCAGCAAATTTCTCTATTTTGAGAATTGTTTGCAAGGGAGAGGAATATTTATAATATTTGGCAAGAATAAGCATAAGATTCTCTAGGGCTCAAGAATAATCATTGTATACATGAGACACCGAAAGTGAATAAGATTTGACACCGTTTATTTGTGGTCTCAGATTAAGAGACTGATAGAATCCAATAATAGTGCAGAATCATTGGCAATTAATGGAATTTTTATGATGCAGAATCACAAAGATACTATTGAATTTGCTACAAGTTGACAATAGTATGTTGAAATTGGCCGCAATTGGAATAGATCGGCCAGTGTCGGCCGATTTCAACCGATTCCATTCTGATTCCGAACCACCGATTAAGTCTCGATCCCGGCTGATTCCAATCAGTCAATTTGTATTGGAATCGACTGATTCTTCAAACCATGCGAATCATGCTTACCAGCAGTTGTCTTAAAGAAAAGCCTTTAAATCTAAAAATAATTATTAATAGTTACCCCCCTTTAATTAAATTGTCATACATGTGCATGAACACTAGTTTGTGCATATTTCAACACACAAAACTATGTATAGGTATATGCAATTATGCATATTGATGCATATTTATGTACATGCAAATGTATCATGTGTGTGTATGAGTATAACGTATATATTGATCAGTTTTGAGCCACTCTTGATGAGTTTTACTGCTTTTTTTTCCATCAATGCAATATTTTAGATCCTTTCTTTCCTTCATTCTTAATGTAAACTTTATTTGAGAATTAATAAGTGTTATTAGAGAACTTGAGCGTCATCATACACACTTTGTATTCCTCTATTTTGATAATGAAATATCTTTTTTCGATAAAAAAATATTATGTATGGAAGCACACATGAACAGTGAGGAAATGAGAGAAATTTCCTCAGACATGTCCTTCCCAGAAGCTGTTGAAGGGAAAAATGAAATTTCGTCAGACATGTGCTTCTGATTTGTTGCTGAGGGAAAAAATGAGTTCAGGTTTAGCTGCAAAATGTTTCCGATGCAATTTACAAAAAAAAAAGGATCTCCCTCTGAGCAGGAAAAACATGAGAAGAGCTGACCTAGGATGTACTTCCACTATGTAAGTGCCATATCCCCCTTCCTAGCTGCCATTGGATGAAAAGGTGAAAAAATCTGCAGCAAGATCTAAAAAACAGTCATCTCCCTCCCTCCCTTCCTCTCCACATATTGTGTTCACCCTCTCTGGAATCAGAAACCCTTTCGCTCTCTCATGAACCTTAAATAGCAGCTCTCTCAATCCCTTGACGCTGAACAACATCGAAATCTTGCTGCCTCCTCTCTCCTCCTTGAATTCCCTCCCTTTGCCAAATTCCAGGCAGTGAAAACCCATCACAGCGAAGGAGGAATGAACAGTAACAATAGGAAGTGGAGACAGAGACAATGAAATCCTCCCTTGTACAGGGGTTTATCCTACCAGATTCGGAATCAGTCAGTAAAGCTAGCCACCCTAAACAACACTTATTTTTTTTTGAAAGGTTTGGTACTCCGGGTAATAACCTATGCTCTATGTTTCTTCACACAAAAATATTTTATATTCGATGGTTGCTCAATTTGACCAACTACTTTGAATCACAAGGCAAAAATTTCGATAACATGTATGAGAATCAGTACCACAATATGGCAGAAGAAAATGGGTAACAGGAATTTCATGTGGGAAAATTAGTCCTAAGTAATAGAACTTAGGATTTTGGTTTCAGTTGGTTTCATAATCCTGAAAAAGAATTACATTGGTAAATGGTTCCTTCTATTGTCTGGTGCTTTCCTGAAATATAAAGTATAATGTTGTCTCGTTTTGGTGGAAAATAAAATTGGTGCAGGAATGTCATTCAGCTGTCATATCTTCAAGAGATTTCTTAATTTTGGTTTCCGATTAAATTCATGTTCATCATAGCCATGGGCTATTTTTATCAGATGGATTGGAATAAACCTCCATATAATGGCATAATATCAAATAGTTTTTCATTAAGAATTAATTAAATTCGACACAAATGGTCATTAAGCCAAATCAAATAATTATTGGTAAACTTTAATAACAGAATTGAATATGACACGTGACTATCTGTTTCTTTTCATTATTGAATATTTAGTCAAGATGTGTGTCTGTGTGTGTAATTGTGTTCACCCCTTGAAAGTTTGAAATTTTCTTTCAAATCCATTGCATTTTATCCATATATAAATACAAGGTTTTTAGCATATATCACCTTATATTTGTTCAAAGTGACATACTTCCCCTTGCCTTATGAATATTTCATACATGCCCTCAGATCTTTAACTTATTTTGCAAAAACCTGCCCTTCAACTAACAGCAGCTAACAGAGTCTTGTTAAATATAAAAAAAGACATACCCTTTTAAGTGCAACCCGTAAGTCATGTTGAGTGGCTCAAGTCCCCTACCGCTCTCATCATTAGGAACATCAAACTCTTATATCAACCTACTCACTGTTCTAAAAATCGGATTAATCGGCCGATTAATCCTATTTGGTGACAGCCCGCTTAATATTACATTAATCGCTCTGATTATGCGCTCGGGCGATTAATCGGGTTCAAAACGATTAATTCCCGATTAATGCCCGATTAATCCCCGATTAATCCCCGATTAATCATTTAGGTATTTCATATATTTTTTTATTTAAAAAACTTCACTTTGTGTGTGTTGGATCGCTAAGTAGTTTATGTTGTAATGTTGATGATTTGATAATGATCTTTTATTATATAGTAGATGAATTGTTATTTATTAAATAGTAGATGAATTATGATATTTTATTATTATATATTTTGCATAAAGTAATACTTATATTTTATTATTTTTGATTATTTTTCAAATTAACTTATTTAGTAATCTTTCTCCATCATTCTTTAAAGTTCATTATTTTGATTGATAAATTGACTAATTTTTTTTTTATTTATCTTGCTTTGCAAGTAAGTTCTTTGATTTATATTTATATTGCAAAATTTGAAATCTTGGATTACTAATGTGAAGAGAGAAGTTTTTTTTACTTCTTCTTTTTTACTATTTATTCATAATGTCTTGTTCATCATATCATGGTTTATAACTTCACATTTAGATATTGTCATGTATACTATTTAGGTATTTTCAACAATTAACTGTATGTATTCATATGTAGTTGGGTATAAATATAATTAAATATATTAAAATTTTCAAAAACGATTAATCTTCGATTAATCCGATAATCATTATTCAGTGTTGGACCGCACGAATAATGAAACCAATTTTTAGAACACTGAACCTACTCGTTAAAACTAGCTATTAATGTTTGACATCAACCCCGATACAAACCTGATCATCACCTTGCTCCCCTATCGATCTTAGCCAGATCAATTTTATTAGAGATCCATGTCATCCATAACTTCTACTACAATGGCATCTTTCCATTTCAACGATTTCAAAAACAGCAGCATCAATGCAATCCAAGCCTTATGAAACTGACGGGCTGAAGCATCCTCTTCAGAGATCTGGCTCTAGAAATTTCTGCTTTTTCACAAGAGGAGCATTTTAGTGGTCAACTCACAATAATTTCATTCTTGAATGAAATAGTAGAGTCCCTAGAATCAAAAACTTCAGCGAATAAGAAGTTAAGTTTCGATTTTGGGCATGGATTTGAAATTTAAATGTGCGCAAAAGCTCAATGTGATGCTTTGCAATAAAAACCTTGACGAGATCATCTTCTTTTGTTCCTTTTGATGCCCAAAATCTTTGCCCTAAGATTCTAACGTGAGATCTGCAGTAAGAGAAGTTGAAGAATAAATGAAGTTGTCATTGTTGTAAAAAGCCCACTAAAGCCCCGCTTAATCCCCCGTTTTCGCTATGTTTGCTCAGGGACGCTTTAGCCTCTGCTTTTAAATTTAAAAGGTTTTAACATTATTTGTATCATTTTATTACGTTTATTTTTATTGTTATCATTAAGATTTTAATGTTGATTTCTTATTTTCTTTATTAGTTATCAAATTTCTTATTCTTTAAATTTTTTTCTAATTTTTCTGCTTTTACTATTTTTTTCTTAAAATATTCTTGACGCCTTTTGCTGCTAAAGCCCAGTAAAGCTTAAGCCTTGCCCACTGCTTTGCTCCCTCATTTGATTTCCACAAAATTTCAAGCTGAAAAAAGAAGGGTGGTATTAGGGAAAAGAAGGAACTTTTTGTCCCAAATAGTTAGGAAGAGAGGGGGAGGACAAGTCAGAGGGATGAGGAGGGGATTTTTGTCCTTTATAGGTTATCATTTCACATAATAATTTGACAAATAATGTATATGTTTGTATACGGAGAGCTAACAGAGGGACCGGTTCACTGACTACACTTATGTGCCTTCAACTCATTTTTGAAATACTATTCCCCTAGACAAAGTCAGTATGAATCCCCTAAAGAATGGACCTTTCACATTACTACCATCATTACGGGTACCACCTAGTCAGGTACCTCAAGCTATCAAATAAACATGGAATGTTATGTTAACTCAATTCCAATTTCAATTTTGGTTTTTGAAACTTTACCTTCAGACAAAGTCAGTATGAATCCCCTAAAGAATGGACCTTTCACATTACTACCATCATTACGGGTACCACCTAGTCAGGTACCTCAAGCTATCAAATAAACATGGAATGTTATGTTAACTCAATTCCAATTTCAATTTTGGTTTTTGAAACTTTACCTTCAGACAAAGTCAGTATGAATCCCCTAAAGAATGGACCTTTCACATTACTACCATCATTACGGGTACCACCTAGTCAGGTACCTCAAGCTATCAAATAAACATGGAATGTTATGTTAACTCAATTCCAATTTCAATTTTGGTTTTTGAAACTTTACCTTCAGACAAAGTCAGTATGAATCCCCTAAAGAATGGACCTTTCACATTACTACCATCATTACGGGTACCACCTAGTCAGGTACCTCAAGCTATCAAATAAACATGGAATGTTATGTTAACTCAATTCTAATTTCAATTTTGGTTTTTGAAACTTTACCTTCTCCTTCGTGTTCTCCAGAACGTGAGTCACTATAATGGCTCTTCTACATGTATCAATATGACAAACAAATATGACGAGCCGAAACGGCTGATAAACAACTAATATTGTTGACTCTGATACCAGAGACCCAGGACTAACACAGATACCGATGAGATTTCAAACCATGAAACAAACATTTCTTAACTACCCAACAATCAAACTCAAACATAAGTCATCCAATCCTATCTCAAACAAATATTTCTTGATGAGAGAACAATTATGTCAAAGATGTTTGATGGTGCAGTATGCGTATTAGCATATGCTTAACATGTCTATGTCTTGAAGGACCTCAACTCCTTAGGTATTTAAAGTCAAAAGACTATTAGTACTCAACTCAAGGTGGAGTTCTAAAGATTTGAAAAGGATCCCATATTGTCACAAGGAAACTAAAGTTAGGAGCCTCTGCAAGCTTCAATGAAACTTGAGGAAAGTAGGTCAAAGACATTGTCCCATACTCTTGAAGCTAATAGCAAAGTGAAGGGTGAATATAATCGACCTTCCTTAGCGTTTGGGAAAGTTTCAAGTCTAGGGGAGGTCAAAAAAGGACAGCATCCTAGCAACAACCTTTGCAATACATTTATGCTGAAGTGTTAAAACTGGACTTAAACTCGACCAACCTTAATATTCAGCAAAAATACCCTTAAGGACATTAGCCAAGGGATAATATCTAGTGAACATAATCTTAAGGGCCTTATCCAAAGCAATATAGGAGATATGAAAGAGACTTGTGAAGAATCAAGTACATGAAGATTCATCTCGTTGGTGATAGAAATCCACTAAGATAATCATAATACTTAGATTCTTCACTTTAGACATTGCACACCAAACGCAAGTGAAGGTGAAGATTGTCATAATTATGGTCTTGCATTCAACTCTAAATAGTAAAAGGAATAGCTATCATATCAAAGTTTTAAAATTCATTAAGGATTTGAATTTTTCACCATTGTCTTATTTTGACTAGTTTGGTCGCACGGTATGCACGTGCAAAAAAATTGGTGTAAAATAAAATTTATTAAGACTTCCATAGAATTCTAATCTTGAATGGGAAAATAAGAAACTTCATCGTCTTTTTCGGGATAAGTTTCATGTCTTCTCTATCTACTATCTAATAAATGTTATTTCTTTAGTTTTTTTTTTAAAATAGGGATACCTAATAAATGTTCTTTTTTTTATTATTTCAAACTTTTTTGAAATAGAGATGTAAATGTTATGTTATGGCCAGATTTTTGGGTATTGTAACCTATTTTTACTTCATTTCTTTCTTGACACAAGGGGGGGCAGAGAGAAAGAGAGAGGAATAACATACAAAAAATTTGGGTATGTATAACAAGAAGAGAGGAGAGAGATAAGTATGTTGAATTCTATATATAATAGATGCTTATTTCTTTTATTTATTTTTTATATATGAAGATATAGATGTATGGCTAGATTTTAAGATATGTTAAAGGTTTATAAATGAATGGGTGGATTTTGTTTAACCTGACACGAACATGAGTTACTATCAAATTAGAATTCCAAAAGGTTTGTGGTTATAATAGTATAAATGATTAAAATGTATTAGGTTTCCTAGCCAAACAAGATTTGGATTAAGTTTCCTAATAAAAATAGAGTTAAAATTAGAACTTTTAGCTAAACTAGAATTGTTTAGAAGTCTATATAAACCATAAGTTTGGATAGCCTTGGTAAGAACCAAGGCTTGTTGCTCAAGGGAACTCTTTGGATTCTGAACGATAGCTTCTTTTGTGAAAGGGGTTCCTCTTAGTGAGGCCTTTGAGGAGAGTTTTGATGAGTTAGTGGATGTAGTCCTCTACTCATTATACTCCTTTTTGATATAGTGGAATCTCACTATTCTCCTTCGTCGGCGAACAAAATTTTTTTAAGGTGAACCACCCAAAGAAGATTGTGTGTTTCTCTTCCCTCTCTTATCCCCTTTATATGAGTCTATTTATATTTCTATGTTTCTCTAATTTTTTACACCGTTGTCCTCCTATGGATGTGCCTTTATTTCTACTATAATGTTCTATAAGAGAAAGATAAGATCTATGTATTTAATTTTGTACAATTGTTCATGTACAAATATTGTAACATTTTGGACAAGACTTTTCTCAGGGACATTGCCTATTGAATTCAGTTATGTTTATTTTCATGGATGCATAACCCACTTCCAAGCCTTGCCTACCTCAGTAAGACTTAAAGAGGTGGAATTTATTGTGGATGAATGACCCTCTTTCTAACCTTTTCTACATAACAACTCCATTTCCGTCCAACATGTCAACCTATCTTGTTCAATCACATTACTCCCTTGAATTTAATATGAGATATTATTTTGATTTTATTTTGAAGTAGAAAGTTAAAAGGTAACACTTCCATCACCATCCGGCTGATGTTTCCATTAATAGTTGTCTCGGTAAGACTAGATAACCATTCTTAAATAGTAAGGTACAATTAGCCATCAATAAGGATCTAATATCTTTGACTGAACATTGATAACATCCAGCAAATAGTTCTAACTCTTGACAACAATCACTCAAAATAACATGAAAATAACACATCGCATCCGTTAAATGCAATTGCAAAGTTTCAAGGTATACAAATGTCTCAGATACCATCCAGCAAATGCACATAAAAGCCCTTACAAGAAAAAATCATAGTATCATGCATACATGATTCACAAACTGAAAAAAAAAAAAAAAAAGATATGGGAAAAAAAAAGAAGCATGATCCATGGAGAAAGTTATTCAAGTACCCGAGTTCAGCTCGAACAGAAAGCCCTCTCTTACAGATCATATTACCATCTAATCTTCTCTCGCGAATTGGATACAACGACAAGTTCCTCGAACCGACATTCAAAAGACATCGTCGCTTGGATGGCTTCAAGAAACAACCTTAGCAAATGAAAAAGATAAGCATAAGAACGAACAAACAAAAATATCTACTGAAAAGAAAAAACACCAGCTGTACGTAAAGGTTAAAATCTTTAAAGGAACTATAATTTAGTTTTAGGCGTATATTCTTCAATTTCAGCAGACTACTTTTACATTTTTTGATATCAGATATCAAGATACCACTAGAATTCCATAAAAAACACAAAGCGGAAAATATAAATTCAAAATTTATGAAAATACCAAAAAATTTAAAGCTCAAATAGCATTGATCAAATTACAATCCTCTCCATTCTCATATACTCATTTCTCTCTTCTTCTTCTTTTTTAATTTTTCTTGAAATTTTTTTATTTTGAATTTCACACATACTAGATCAACCAGTGGCCACTTTCGATTCAAAAGATGATCTAACTGGAAAAATTATAAAATGAATCAATTAACGTCAACAGAGAGCTCAAAGTCCAAATAAACGAGAGAGAAAAGTACCAGAAATGGATCGGAGCTGGAGATCAGTGGCGGAGACTAGGGAATTCGAGAGAACCACTGCCATGGCGACGATTATTTGGATTTAATCCTGAGCTAATTACACAAATTTGGGGAGAAAAAGTAGGGGAATTCAGTGAGAGATTGGTGCCAGAGAGGGGTTGAGATGGGATTTTGTAGCACTGAAAGACCGAGGGAACGGGGCGCTCCGCCTCTTCGATAACATCGGAGGTTCACTCGCTACAGACGCTTGAAATGGATTGGTTTTTGGGACCGGAAATGGGTGCAGACCCAGTGGACCCCATGGAGCTGGATCTGGGTAGGAATCGCTAACGGGATTCGTGCTAGGATTCGTCCCGTTAGCACGAATCCCGTTAGCCCAACGAATTCGTTATGAGACGGGCGTAATGAATCCGATGAGACAGGTCTAGAAATCTGGAAATGAATTGGGTGTCTTGATCTGATTCGTTACCTGAATTCGTCGAGACGCGTTAGACCTGTCTTGAATTTTTTATTTTTTTGAAATTTTAAATTTCTCAGTAAAATTTAAAATAAAAGTTACAAAGAAAATTTGGAAAAAAAGAGAAAAAATTAAAAAAAATCTAAAAAATTACAAAAATTATTAGAATTGAATACACAAATTACAAGCCTTTTTGCAAGGTAAATTATTTTATTAATATGAAAAACTCAATTTATAAATTACACTAAAACTAGTGTCATTTTAAATATTTATCTCCTAGTATCAAAGGAAGAGAAGAGGACCCTAACCGTTACTCTTCACTCGGAACTTGACAGAACAATATCGGATCAGATAGCACACTGCACATCTCAGACAATATACATAAAAAACTACTTTGGTGATTCTCTACTCTTCATCATCATCTTGTTCAAGAGGTGGCCCCACACCAGATTCAAGAGGTGGCCCCCACAGATTCAAGAGATGGCCCCCACCACGTGTGTAGTGTGGCACTTTACTCTGTGTGGCACTTTGCTCTGTGTGGGGAATGGATTCTAGAGGTGCCCCCCACAGATTCAAGAGGTGGCCCCACCACGTGTGTGGTGTGGCATTTTGCTCCGTGTGACACTTTGCTCCATATAGGATCCGCCTGACGCTAACACGATCGTGGGATACATCCTCGTCATCCCGGCACCAGGCATGCTCTGCCGGACGCCAGTATGACTGTGCTATTAACTAGGGTAACAGTGCAAGGGACATGAGTACAGGGGATACAGGAGTTCAGGAGTACAATATCAGGAGAATAATATCAGGAGTCTCCCTGTTACAGGGGTTCAGGAATACAGGAGTTCAAAAATACCAAATGTCTGATAACAGTATAATAATCATGCAAAGTCCCCGTAAAAGTAATAATCATGAATATACAATATAATATAGGTTCCAGGTATAACAGTGACCAGTCAGGTGTCACAATATCAGGTCAAGTGTACTAGTACTAGGTGATAGCATGTTAAGTAAGTGATAGCATGTCAAGTGAGTGATAGCATGTCAAGTACCGCTGTCGGACATCAGGGGTCAAGTATAACATGGTAAGTACCGGTGTCAGATATCAAGTGATAAGTATAGCATGGCAAGTACCAGTGTACACATGTCAGGGTCAGGTAACTAATATATCGGTGAGAGTCACAACATCAAATATCAGGTATCAACCGGTCACATAATATGGTACAAGAGAACGGTATAAACATTTCAAACTCTTCACAATCATATTTATAAAAATAATAAATTTATCTTTTAATTAGTCATGCGAAGCCGAGTGAAGTGGGATCAGATCTAGGCATACCCGGTATAATACCAGTTCAACAAGGTATATTAACGGCTGGCAGATATTTATAAAACATGAGAATTTTAGAATTCACTTATATAACATATACCAACTTGCATAACGAGACATCTATATTAAAGGCAAGATAATAATTATTAGACATGGCAATAAAGCATGAAATATCAAAAGAAATGTCTCGCATATCTTATATCAACTAGCATACGATGCATCATGTATAAAAAGCAAGATAACAGTTATTAGGCATGTAACGATGATAGCAAGGTATAAAACAACACAAGATATGTACTCGCCTAATACCGGAGTAAAATACCGGGAAATATCCGGGAAATCTGCGAACACGTTCAAGCAAACTACTAATCCATACATATATATAATATAATATAATTATATATATAAATAAATATATATTAGAGAGAGAATGAGAGAGGAGAGAGAGAGATTTTGTTAGAGAGGGGAAGAGAGAAAGAAAGAGGGTAATTGTTGGATTTGTTTAAAAGGGGAAAAATAAGGAAATAGAGAGGAGGGTATATTGGAAAATATGGAGATATAATTTGGAAATGAGAGGATGGGTAAAAGTGGAAAGGAGGAAAAAGAAAGGAAGGAATAAAAGAAAGAAAGAAAGAAAGAAGAAAGAAAAGAAGAAAGAAGGAAAAGAAAGGAGAGGGAGGATGGCTGGCGGTCTGGGCGGCGCCGCCGCCGCCAGAGGGCGGCCGACGAGGAAGGGGGCAGCGGCCTAGGGCCCGGGGAGAGGGTAGTGGTTGAAGTTGTTATTGTTTGTGTTGTTGTATTTGATGGTGGTGGTAGATGATGGTGGTGGTTATGGTGGTTGTGGTGGTTGTTGGAGGTGGTGGAGAGTTGGAGAAGGTGGAGGAAATGGTGGTGGGGTGGTTGGAGTGGAGGAAGTGAGTGTTTTGGTGGAGAATTTTGGAGTAGAAGAAGATGGTGGTGGGATGGGTTTTGGTGAAATTGAAGAGAATGAGGTGGTGTTTGGAGATGAGGGAAGTGGGGAAGGGAAGTGGGGGGTTGGGGGGTGTGGCAGCGGTGGCTAGGGCGCCGGTGGTGGGAGGCCTTGGTGATGGAGGCGACGGTTAGAGAAGTTGGGTGAAGTTGTTGGTGGGAATAATGAAGTGAAGAGGAAGATGGAGGAGGAGAAAGGAAGGAAAGAAAAGGAATTTAAAGAAGGGAAAAGGAGAGTGCGAGAATGGGTGAGGGATGGAGGAGTGATGGGGGGCTACTGCTATTGCAGCTGCTGGTGGTGGTGTGCAGGCTCAGGAAGTGCAAGGCATGGTCTTGGTTG
Organism: Agave tequilana; assembly: GCA_038442645.1. Taxonomy (NCBI): domain Eukaryota; kingdom Viridiplantae; phylum Streptophyta; class Magnoliopsida; order Asparagales; family Asparagaceae; genus Agave; species Agave tequilana. The sequence goes on along the minus strand of JAVJIF010011947.1, from coordinate 36,390 downwards.
CAGGGGATGGGGAGAAGGAAAGAAAAAAGAAAAGAAGAAAAAGAAGGAAAAGAAAAGAAAGGAAAATAGAAAAATATGAAAAAGTATTTAATAAATATATTATTATATATTTAAATTAACCTGGGACTAAAAAGTAGAGGAGTGGAGAAGGAAAAAGAAAGAAAAGAAAAGAACGGAAAAATAATATTATTATTTAAATAGGTAAAAATTGACTATTTCAGAATCGTTCCAAAAAATTCTCAAAAATAGTAAATATTATTTTAAGATGTCAGATGAAATCAGATTCAAAAAATTCAATTTAATTTTCAAATTAAAAATCTTAGAATATTCCAGCGGTACCGGCTGACACCAGAATCGGTGAAATTTTGATAAATTTAGAAAAATCCCAAAAATGCGTTTAGATAGAAATGAAATTCTAAGAAGTAACATGAAAGTCGTTTCTAAAAATTCAATTCCATTTGAAAACTAAAAATCTAGGAATCGGTCAGCGACGTCGGCCGGCACCAGTTTTGGAGATTTTGCAGAATAATTTTGAAAAATTCTAAAAATTATGAAAATCTAAAATATTAGAAAACAATATTTGAAACTAAAATCGATCAAATCAGACTACCAAAAGGTCAAATCAGATAGTATGCCGGTATCGGGTTCCCGGTCCGGGTCAGGGCTGACTCTAAGACTGAGATCCAGATCCGATACCAAAAACATGAGAAATCACAACTCAAAAATAAATACTAGAAGAAAATTAAAATAATACGGTCAAAAAATTCAGGACACGTATCTGGGTACGTATCCCTAGAACGAGGAGTTACAATCTACCCACCTAACAAAAATTTCGTCCTCGAAATTTCTATAAGGAGGGGAATGGAACATGGAAGAGATTACAGTCTGAAATAACACCTAGAGGGGGGTGAATAGGTGTTGGCTAATCTTATGGTCACTTAATGCCAAATGATGCGGAATTAAATCTATTATGACCAAATTAAACTTCTTTTAATTAAACACTTATGTATAACACAAGAGTGTTGCCGAATTCCCTTTGCAGGGCTCTGGACAAGCTCCTCTAGATTCCCCTTGAATGGGTTGAGGTGCCGCGTTGGCTCTCTTGGTTGAATACTAGTGTTAACAATAATCCCAATCAAGTATAGCAATTATGAGCACAAGAGAATATATCAAGCATGTAAATGTAAATACAATGAAAGTAATGCAAGATATAAATGAGACAGAGAGAGAGAGAGAGAGAGAGAGAGATAGAGTAAGCAATCGCAAACACAAAGGGTTTGTTTCGAGGTTCGAGCACACTTGCTCTACATCCCCGCCTTCGACACACGAAGGATTTCCACTATGCAAGATCCCAATGGATCTCTCCTCGGTGCCGCAACACCTACAATCCCTCGGACTCCCAAGTCCCGTACACACGCAAGCTCCACAAGCTCGCCGAGGCCGCACCTCAAACCACCAAGAGTTCACAACCGAACTCTAACCACCAACGAGCACACTTGCCCGTCTCCTCAAAGAACAAAGAAAGATCTTTGGTGATCACAACACTTTGATCACCTTACAAAAGCTCTCACTACAACTCTCCTATAGGATAGATATAACTATGGATGCTCAAGTGTAGTGTGAGAAAGGAAAGGAAAGAACAATGGTGAAAAACTCAAAAGATCACTTTTACACTCTTAATAAAATCTTCCCTTTAGATAGGAAATATTTGCTCACTATTTTGTGGAGAAAACTCTTTTAAAAGTATCAGAAAAACAGGCTCAAGAAGTCTCCAAAATCTTAGCTCAAAACAATGACCAAACCCCCTTTTTATAGAGGTCAGAAAAATCTGACCGTTGGGGTCTGTCAGAGCAGCCGGTCAACCGGCCGGTCGACCGGCAACGGTCAAAAATCCGACCGTTGCAGCCTCCGGTCGACCGGTCGGTCGACCGAAACAAACAGAGAGCAGAACTCTCTGCAGCGGTCGACCGTACGGTCGACCGGACCACTGTGCTGACAACGTGCACAAGGCTGTGCACGTCCGGTCGACCGTGGGTCGCCGGCCTTTGGTTCGGTCGACCGCTCGGTCGACCGGACTGGCCTGTCAGCCAATATCAGGTCTGGAAAACTGGTTTAAAAATTAATTTTAAAATCTTTTAACACTTATAAAAATTCCATAAACTTGTTTTAACATTCTATATTGAAAACCAAACTTGTGATAAAAATTTTCAAGACATATATCAACATATTCATATCATTTCAGCGTCTTGCAAATTTTATCAAAAATCAAAACATGTATTTTTCAAACTTGGTTTTCATAACTTTCACAAAATATAAAAACAAGATATTTGATTTCATTTTAAAGCATAGTGTGTATGGATATGATCCACTACACAATCATAATGTAATATCTATGTTTTTGACATTAAGCTCTAAACTTGGTTATGGTTGTAAAAGAATATACATGATAGAAATACCAAAAACCAAGGTATATATATTTTGTCAAAAGAAAATCTTTTACTAACTAAGAATTCTTTTCTAAACATAAAAATCTTTTATGAAAGCAATTCTATCAAGAGTTCTATTAAGAGTGTGTGTGATATAGACTTGAGCAATCCACCAACTATCTATCCTTTACATTTTAACTAAAACAAAACAAAATCTTATACCTAGACACAAGTCTTCATCTTCTTGAGGTCTTCACTTGAAGGCTTCTCATCTTCTTGACTTGGTCCAAATGCAATCCACCGAGCTCATCTCTAGATGTGTTCTTGATGCATAGGCTCGTGAATCAACCGGTGCTAGCTTCCAACTTGTCTTTAAATCCTTTGTTGAGCTATGCACCTACTAAGATCTTGATAATGAATCTGTCACTAATCAAACACAAGATCATTAGTAAATATAACTTCATGAGTTGATCATCATCAAAACTAGGGTGATAGGCCTTTGGGCCAACAATCTCCCCCTTTTTGATGATGACAAAACTCATGGAGTTATATATGCATGGATTAAAGTAAAGCTTCAAAGAAGCTCCCCCTTAACTCATGCATACCAAATAAACAATAATATATGACAATGAAGCTCATAAACATGTATGCAATGTATGACATGTATGTAAATATAACATCATAAATCTTATCTCCATACATTATAAATCTCAAAACACATATGCATCAACACAAATCTTACTCCCCCTTAAGCAAGGAAGACATGCATATAAAATCTATAAATACTTCTCCCCCTTTTTGTCAATCATCAACAAAGGGTTCAAAGTAAAATACATCAAACAAATCTTCTCCCCCTTTTTGTCAAAAACAAAGAAATCAAGAAGGGGTAATACAAGTCAATCAATAAAGATTTATATGCGATATACATCCATGAAGAGGAAGACGCTAAGTTAGCTTCCCTACACATATGCATTACATGAAGAAGGGATGACAAGCCCTAACTCACATAACACATATTATGTAATGCATAAGAGGAGATGTGAAGCTCCCCCTACACACGTATATCATATAAAGAAGAGTTGTCAAGCTCCTCAATTTATAATATACTCAACATGAATCCATATGTAAGAGAGATGTTAAGCTCTCCTTGCATATAAGAAATACAAATCAAAATTTTGAATATTTCTTTATCAAGACAAAATTTTGAACTTTCTTAATAAAACACATTTTGAGATATCAAATCAACATATTTTTTTTTATTTATTTTGATATCAATAGTAAACATATGAAATTTTTTTTATTTTATTTTTCATCATAAACTTTGTGCTTTTAAAAAAATGTGAGGCAATTGTAAGTTAAGCACATGAAAATCATATATATGTATGAGAAATGAGTATACCAATTGAAATTGATACATACATATATATAAGAAAACAAAATATGAGTATATACAAAATAAGTTCATATTGATACCAATTGAAACGATTCAATGATACCAATTGACATAACAATAAAATTGAAATAACAATAAAATCAAGTGTATATCTCATAACCTACCACCCTTCATATGCACAAGGTAAAAGATTTTCAATGAAGCATACAAGGCATAATCGCCCATCCATCCTCCCATAGATGGTAGGGGTTTTCAAAAATAGATTTGAAAATAAGCTTAGTTTGAAAAACTCTACCAAATGAAGAATTTGCACTAGAAAAATATTTTTCATGAAACACAAGTAAATCACATGGCACTAAAAACACTCTAATATCCATGAAGTCCATAAAATTTTCAAAAAAAAAGTGAGTGTGCTAGTGTTATGTGGAACATGGTATCATGAAAAGTAGCAATAAAACTCAATATTCCTTTAAATTTTGAAATCATGAAATCCATCACAAAAATTTTATTGAAAAATTACAAAATTTTTATTAAAAACAAAAATTTATATTTCAAGATATATGTATGTTTTGACAAGACATTAAGTATACATACATATCCTTAAAACACAATTGAGTCCATATATAGATTTGCATGAAAGGCAAATGACTCAAGAGGTATCCATGTATATCTTAATGTTTTTGGCAAGACATACATATACATGAAATGAAAGCACATGATCATAGCATAAATCCAAAATGGGAATACAAATTTAAAATGTAATAATCATCAAAACTTAGGCTATACTAGCACACCTAATGGGCACAAATAAGCATTCAAACCCAATCATAGATAGATTTATTTGTGATCCATAATGTGTACAAGTATAAATCCAAGTGTTGACAAATACTAACATTTAAACTAATATACAAATCATGAAGCATCAAATAAATTTTGAGAATACAAAAGAATTTATCCATATGATTAAAAATAGGATCATGTGAATCAATTTGAAGAATAGATAACTAGTTTAAATGGATTTTTGACAAACTAGTTAAAGATCCTTCAAAAATACAAAGTCAAATGTTTTCCATGAATAATACTAAATACATAAAAGTTCAAGCACTCATATTCCATAAAGCTCAATATTATCTATTTTCTTAAAAGGTGAGTGATCAAAAGTTATGTAAAAGGTATCTTCATGAAAATCGTCAATGAAGCTCAAATCAAATATGACTAAAACTTTTATTGAACAACACATAAAAATTATTTTTATCAAAACAAATCAACTCAAAATCATTTTTCATAAGAATTACAATCTTCATGGTATATGTATGAATTATACAAATCTAACAATACGCATACATATCCCAAATATTAAAAGAGTCTATCAAATGTATTTGCATGAAGGCAAGAGACTCACGGGTATACATGTATATTTATTAGATTTGAATTAAACATGCATATACATGAAGTGGAACATAAAATAGGTAAAACATGTATAACGGAGAATCATCAAACTAGTTTATACACATGCATATTGACTGATTTTTCCTGCACAGAAAATAATGAATATTAGATTTAAGAATAGATCGTGCGAGGAATCAGTTCTAATCCGCGGTAGCAGGGCTATGCGGGTCGTGATCCTCAAGGAGGGACTGCGATAGAAGCGTTAAGCAAGTTATACTCTAAAAATTTATCTTTTTTAGTTATTTTGTTAGTCACGATGGTATTTACAATGAGTTGTGGTATTTACAATGGATCGAAGAAAAGAATATGGAGAGAGATGGATTTAATCTACAAAAAAGAAATAAAAAAGAAGAAAAGAAAACTTACTTGAGTTGGAGAAAATAAGTGAAAACCTAATACTTTCTACCGTTTTTCGGAGGCGTTGAACGTATGAACCTTGGGATCGAACTCAGTCCGTTGTCGCATTAGGTCATCAAGCCTTGGGCAAGCATGAGTTGATACGCCTCGAGGAGGAGAACATCGCCATGGAATATCGTTGGAACCCCGATCTTCGGTATACTTATGGTTCGGTAATCGCTTGCATGCTCATCACCAATCACAGAGATGAAAAGAGAAAAAGAAATAGAAAACAAGAATAAAAGTAAAACATAGAAATAAGAAACAAAACAAAATAATACCTTTATTGCTTTAATCCATGGCAGAGAAGAGAAGATACATCAGTGTCACCCTCAATATAATCATCTCTCTCTCTTTAAAATAAAAAGAAAAGAAAATCTAACTACAAAGGAAGAAACCCTAGAAAAAACCTAACTTTGGCCCTTGGCTCGCCTCTGGACGCTCTGTACATTGCAATGCAGGTGATATTTATAGGGCAGAAGACCACAGAGTCCGGGACGAAACTGCCCACAAAATTTGGGATTTAATCTCATCATTATTGCCGCGGATCCGCGGCTTTTGCCGCGGTTCCGCGGCAATCTGGTGGCTTCTGGCCACGCGCTTTGGCGCGTGGCCTCTCCTGGTCCGTCCATAGGGGCGCCTGCTTTTGAAATTGTAATCCTGGCCTTTTAAATCTGGATTTTCGAGATAACTTGGTAATCAAGTTACCCTTAATCCAGATTTCTTCAAATCTTCCTCCCACGAATTTCTTCTTTATCTTGGCCTTTTAATCTGATCCTGCAGGTGTTTAGGGTTGGATAGAAGTCTACCCTTCCCTAATCTCTGATAATTGCAACTCTAGCCCTTGTATATTTGCACTTTGACACTTGATATTTGCATTTTGACTCTTGGGCTTCAAATATGGGCTTTTGGGCTTCATTGGGCTTTATTTATTATTAAATTGATAATTCGAGGCCTGCACACAATAAATTACAAATTATTAATAAATGTGCAGAATAATATGAATAAATGTGAAAATGTGATGGTAAATATGATGATAAAAATGCACTTTTCACTACCAATCACACCCCCACACTTATCTTTTTGCTCGTCCTCGAGTAAAAACAAAGAAAAGAAAAAGTTAATCTAACCTAACTCACTTTCGTAGGAATCACGATTGCACTTAGCACGTGCAACAAGCCGTTAAACCTCTAGGTTACCCTAGAGGACGAGTGTTGTCTCGTGAGGGTTTTCAGCGGATTGCACCCACAAAATCCATAAAAAGGAAAATATTTGAATTATTATTGAAGAGACTAAGTAGTCTATAAGTTTTAGGATCCTCATTTTTATTCATTCTTCAAACCTAGTCTTTATAAAGTCAATTGTTATTCATTTTAGGTAAGGATTAAAATTGAATTTCTAATATAGTCTTTTTCGTTACCAAAAATCATATGCATCCTTATGTTTTTACTAGGAATTCCTTAACTTGGACTCTCATGCCTCTTTATTATTTTTATAACTTCATCTAATTTTCTTTCGTGTAAGTATCAAGGCTTCTTGAGGCCCTAATACCTAACTAATTGATTATTAGATGTGTTAATATAATTTTTTTTTTTTTTTGGCATGTATAACTCATCTAATTTTCTTTCGTATAAGCATCAAGGCTTCTTGAGGCCCTCATACCTAACTAATTGATTATTAGATGTGTTAATACATATATTATATTTCTTAGTTTTCTTAGGCTTTCTAATCCACCCATGTAACGAACTTAAAGTCGATGACTCCCAAACCGGTTGGCTTTAGGGCACCAGGTGAGAAAACACCCCGCGGACTCAAATTCGAGTGAACTAGGCCCCAAAACTAAGGACTTTATTTTATTTACTCACCTTTAGGCATGAATACTTATGCTTCTTGAGGCACATGTATCAGCTTAATTGGTGATTTTTTTATTTATTTATTTATTTTTTTTTCTTCTTCTTTTTTTTTTTATATGAGGCACAAGGTCTTTGTCTTAGAATCCTAGATATGCATTTGGTATGCATATTTCATTAAGGTAAAAATCAAGACTAATTATTTATTCAATTTCTCTCCTATACCTAAAAATTAAACAATTTATTTATTTTGACCAAGTTTTTAGAAATCCTAATCATGATTTTCCTAATCCTTAAAACTAACTTAGATTTCTTTCAAAAAATAAGTCAAAATATTGTCCTTTTTATAACATTTTTTTTTTTTTTAAAATTTTTTTTTTTAGCAAATTTTGTTAGTTTCTACCTATGTTAGTATGTTAGTAAAACCCACCCCCACACTTATCTCATGCATTGTCCTCAATGTATGAAATGAATGCATATATGCATGAAAAAGAACAAGGGAAGGCAGAAAATTACCTTAGGGGGTGGTTCCGGTGGTGGTCTAATTGGGCCAAGCGTTGCTACCCAATCAAGATAATGTAGTAATTGGTGAAACCCACCAGAAATTTTTCGTCTATAACCCACTAAAATGTATGTGTAATCATTTTTTAGAATTTTCACCCCATCAAATTTCCAAATTTCATAATAAATTTCAGAGTTAATTGTCTCAACCTCCTTGTCCCAAAATGGAGTATGAAAAGATGGAATGATTGACTTGGACATGGGAAGTACGGGAACGAATACTGACTCAGGGAAGAAGCTCAAATCAAGTAAGGGCTCAGGAGTCGGGCTAAGTTCGAGAAGTGGGTCCAAGTCAAAAATTGAAACTCAAGTCCACAATCATCTTCCCACAATGGAATGTGACTCAATGGTGGTGATTCAAGTTCAGGAATGATAGATGTGGGAATCAAAACTGACTCTAAAATATTACCTAAGTCGGGTAACAAAACAGGAGTCAATAATGATTCAGGAATTTGAACTTGATCATAGATTTGAGAATCTAGGTCACATTCGAGTTCTAATTCGGGAAAGGAAAAACTTGCCAAATTATCAGAATTTGAAGTTTCGGCAAGTTCACAAGATGGTACTGAATTAGAAACTTGTTGTTCCAAGCAACTTGGTTCGTCGGCTCTAATCAAGTGGTCATCGATATCAGAATCAGCCGGCCGGTGTAAGCATTCCACCATCAAATCTATGTCATGATCACGGGCTAATTTAGCCTCAGTCATGGCAGCTAGCATCCCTTCATAGTCGATAGGTGGATCATATTCTGATTGGACTTGAAAATAGGACGGGTAATCGTGATAAATTTGTGAGTCGGTGGACTCACGTATCATCATGTCTAAAATTGATGGTGATTTTTGCTTGGACTCATTCCTACTCATCATTTCCAAGATAGATGGAGTTCTATTCTGAATGGGTGGATCTGAGTATGAATTTTGGGAAAATGTGGACTAGATGGATATGGAGGACAATTTGGTTGAGAATTAGACTCGGGGGACTCGAAACCCCATGAACTCTGTGACGAGTTGAAATTATTATGAAAGTTATAGTCATAAGATGGGGGGTGTGGGTTATATTCATTCGGATAAGACCATTCCGGCACACTAGATTGGTCAAAGTTAGGGTATGCCGGGTTGGTAATATCCGAATAATAGTTAGGGGTGTAATATGGATTAAAATTGGAATTATTCTTATATGCCATATCACACCAACACAACAAACAAAAAGAAAAATTCTATCCTAAGTTAGGGTAGACCTAGACCTAGACGACTCCTAACTGGTTAGACTGTCCACGGGAGGTAGGGTGTAGACTTTGACCACAAGTTAATCAGCCAGGTCAGGGCAAGAGTGGTGGGAGGTTTTCCGTCAAAGACGTTCCTTAATTAAATAACCACCACACTTCGGGCTTTCGGCCCTCAATCCCCTTCCTAGACACTGATTTGGCAGGAGTCAACTTCCAACACCGTTCCCCCTTAGGATAATCTCCTATTGAGTCCGAGATGTCCCTAGGGCCAACGTCTACTAATTTTTAGTTAGGCTTGGGTTAGTGAGTGCTTGGGATATGATTTTTGGGCTAAGGAAGGGTGATGAAATCCCCACCTTATCTTGTTAATGGGTTATGCCCTTAAGATGAATTAGTGCAAGTGTACAAGATAAATAGATAAGAATCACTCAAAGCAGAAAATCAACCAAGAGATGAATCCTATTCTACATGCAATGCGTACGTACCTTGCTTCTCCAGCACTCTTCAACAGTAAATAAAAATAATTGAAAAGACACGTGCCTAATATGCAAACGTCTAATCAACTTTTAACGATTACAACCAATTTTTTACTGTTGATTAAATTAGCAGGTATATGGTGAATAATACAGAAAGTTAAGTACTGCAGAAGCTGTATTTTGCAGAGCTGAAGAGCCTGCAGAAAATTGGTTAGGAGTCAACTCCTTTGTACCGCGTTTGCGCGGCTTTTGCCGTGGGAACGCGGCACTCTGGAGGGATCCTGGGCTCTGCTTTCTTGAGCAGAGTCCCAGGTCCACTTATATGTCACTGCAGTTGCCAAAATATTGTTTCTTCACCTGTAACCTGCAACAGAAAAGAATAAAGAATAAGTTAATAATTAAAAATTTTTTTGTTTTAGAGATAACTTACCGTCCCTCCCCGGCAACGGCGCCAATTTTTTGACTGATTTTTCCTGCACAGAAAATAATGAATATTAGATTTAAGAATAGATCGTGCGAGGAATCAGTTCTAATCCGCGGTAGCAGGGCTATGCGGGTCGTGATCCTCAAGGAGGGACTGCGATAGAAGCGTTAAGCAAGTTATACTCTAAAAATTTATCTTTTTTAGTTATTTTGTTAGTCACGATGGTATTTACAATGAGTTGTGGTATTTACAATGGATCGAAGAAAAGAATATGGAGAGAGATGGATTTAATCTACAAAAAAGAAATAAAAAAGAAGAAAAGAAAACTTACTTGAGTTGGAGAAAATAAGTGAAAACCTAATACTTTCTACCGTTTTTCGGAGGCGTTGAACGTATGAACCTTGGGATCGAACTCAGTCCGTTGTCGCATTAGGTCATCAAGCCTTGGGCAAGCATGAGTTGATACGCCTCGAGGAGGAGAACATCGCCATGGAATATCGTTGGAACCCCGATCTTCGGTATACTTATGGTTCGGTAATCGCTTGCATGCTCATCACCAATCACAGAGATGAAAAGAGAAAAAGAAATAGAAAACAAGAATAAAAGTAAAACATAGAAATAAGAAACAAAACAAAATAATACCTTTATTGCTTTAATCCATGGCAGAGAAGAGAAGATACATCAGTGTCACCCTCAATATAATCATCTTTCTCTCTTTAAAATAAAAAGAAAAGAAAATCTAACTACAAAGGAAGAAACCCTAGAAAAAACCTAACTTTGGCCCTTGGCTCGCCTCTGGACGCTCTGTACATTGCAATGCAGGTGATATTTATAGGGCAGAAGACCACAGAGTCCGGGACGAAACTGCCCACAAAATTTGGGATTTAATCTCATCATTATTGCCGCGGATCCGCGGCTTTTGCCGCGGTTCCGCGGCAATCTGGTGGCTTCTGGCCACGCGCTTTGGCGCGTGGCCTCTCCTGGTCCGTCCATAGGGGCGCCTGCTTTTGAAATTGTAATCCTGGCCTTTTAAATCTGGATTTTCGAGATAACTTGGTAATCAAGTTACCCTTAATCCAGATTTCTTCAAATCTTCCTCCCACGAATTTCTTCTTTATCTTGGCCTTTTAATCTGATCCTGCAGGTGTTTAGGGTTGGATAGAAGTCTACCCTTCCCTAATCTCTGATAATTGCAACTCTAGCCCTTGTATATTTGCACTTTGACACTTGATATTTGCATTTTGACTCTTGGGCTTCAAATATGGGCTTTTGGGCTTCATTGGGCTTTATTTATTATTAAATTGATAATTCGAGGCCTGCACACAATAAATTACAAATTATTAATAAATGTGCAGAATAATATGAATAAATGTGAAAATGTGATGGTAAATATGATGATAAAAATGCACTTTTCACTACCAATCACATATAGTGGGTACAAATGAGCATGAAGTTCAATTATATATGAGTCAATTGTAATTCACCATTTGTATATGTATACATACAAGTTTTGATAAAATCTACATTTAAAGCATGTAAATACCACATGAAGCACATATCAAATAAAATCATGAACATGCTTATGACATAAGTAAAAGCATGTACATAAAAGGTAGGAGTTTAGAAATTGTTACTAACTCCAAAGCTCCATAGCATGGTGGTCTTTCCCACCAAAATTTCCTTGATAGCAATGCATCCAAAAGTTTGTCCATCATGTCCATTGCATCCGCTATCAAGGCACCAATTCTCTCACGTTTTGTGAGAGCCCTCACCTACATCAAAATCAAAGGGTGGGGGTTTTGGTACCCATACTTTCTTGGGTCCTTTGGGGTTAGCTTTATTGTAAGGATCCCAAAATCTTTTATACTTAGCAAAATATAAATGAGGTTTCTTATCAAAACAATATTTTGCTAAATGGCCTTTGCGGCCACAATGTGTACATATGTACACCTTAGTATGCTTATGTGTAGGAGTGTGATCATGTTGTGCAACATAAGCAAATGCATGGTTATGATGTGCATGAATGTGTGGAGTTTGTTTCTTTGAAAACATTGACTCCAACCTAGAATGATTAAAAGCACAAGAGTTCAAAGTTGAACTCAAACCATCCATTTTATTTTTCAAATTCTTAATCTCATTAGTTGTGACATGTAAAGCATGGTGAGATAAAGAATCATTTTTCTTTTTCTTTTGTGAAACAAAATCTCTTTCTTTTTCACAAATTTTTCTTTTCAAAGATTTATTTTCTTGAAAAGCAACTTCTCTTTGTTTTTTCACCAAATCAATCTTATTTTTCAAAGTAGTGTTCCCTTCACATAAATCATTCAATTTTGAAATGAGGGAAACATTTTCATTTTTCAAAACATTGTTTTCTTTTTCTAAGCATGCCATTTTATTTTCTAAAGAATCTTTTTCATTAAGCATGGCATCAAAATTCTTTTTCAAATTTTTGTTATCCTTTTCTAAACATGCAATGTTAGATTTAAATGTATCATGTTCTACATGCATGCAAGCAATATTCTTTTTCAAATTTTTATTTTCTTTCTTAATCATGTCATACTTTTCAAGCAATAGATGACAAAAGGTAGTAAGCTCATCATATGACATGTCATCATCATCGGATTCGGAATTTACCTCAAGGGGGTTATCCCCTTGGACCATGTAGCACTTGTTGGAGGTGTCGCTTCCAACATCCGAGTCACTCCCCGCATAGTATAGATCTTTTTCGCCGAGGGAGGTGATGATGTTCCATACTACAAAAGCCGATTCAACATTAGAAACCCTAGATAAATAATCATCATTTAGGGTTGACTTGATAGCATGAAGGGCTTTTGCATTAGCCTCAAAGTACTTGCTATTATTAAAATATGAATCATTAGTAGTAGCAAGATATACATGAATGCCTAGGGCCTTGAGGAACATAGACATCTTAACCTTCCAAGTTTGGATGTTAAGAATGTCAAAGGTGGGTGGTGACATAAAGTCCATGGTGAGGTGTGTGTGTACAAAAATATTGTGATTAGCCTAAAAGTAGGATCTTTAACTCTAGATTGTTAGACCCAATATCAAGAGCACTTGGCTCTGATACCAATTGAAATAACACCTAGAGGAGGGGGTGAATAGGTGTTGGCTAATCTTATGGTCACTTAATGCCAAATGATGCGGAATTAAATCTATTATGACCAAATTAAACTTCTTTTAATTAAACACTTATGTATAACACAAGAGTGTTGCCGAATTCCCTTTGCAGGGCTCTGGACAAGCTCCTCTAGATTCCCCTTGAATGGGTTGAGGTGCCGCGTTGGCTCTCTTGGTTGAATACTAGTGTTAACAACAATCCCAATCAAGTATAGCAATTATGAGCACAAGGGAATATATCAAGCATGTAAATGTAAAGATAATGAAAGTAATGCAAGATATAAATGAGACAAAGAGAGAGAGAGAGAGAGAGATAGAGTAAGCAATCGCAAACACAAAGGGTTTGTTTCGAGGTTCGAGCACACTTGCTCTACATCCCCGCCTTCGACACACGAAGGATTTCCACTATGCAAGATCCCAATGGATCTCTCCTCGGTGCCGCAACACCTACAATCCCTCGGACTCCCAAGTCCCGTACACACGCAAGCTCCACAAGCTCGCCGAGGCATCACCTCAAACCACCAAGAGTTCACAACCGAACTATAACCACCAACGAGCACACTTTCCCGTCTCCTCAAAGAACAAAGAAAGATCTTTGGTGATCACAACACTTTGATCACCTTACAAAAGCTCTCACTACAACTCTCCTATAGGATAGATATAACTATGGATGCTCAAGTGTAGTGTGAGAAAGGTAAGGAAAGAACAATGGTGAAAAACTCAAAAGATCACTTTTACACTCTTAATAAAATCTTCCCTTTAGATAGGAAATATTTGCTCACTATTTTGTGGAGAAAACTCTTCTAAAAGTATCAGAAAAACAGGCTCAAGAAGTCTCCAAAATCTTAGCTCAAAACAATGACCAAACCCCCTTTTTATAGAGGTCAGAAAAATCTGACCGTTGGGGTCTGTCAGAGCAGCCGGTCGACCGGCCGGTCGACCGGCAACGGTCAAAAATCCGACCGTTGCAGCCTCCGGTCGACCGGTCGGTCGACCGAAACAAACAGAGAGCAGAACTCTCTGCAGCGCCGGACAACTGTGCTGACAACGTGCACAAGGCTGTGCACGTCCGGTCGACCGTGGGTCGACCGGCCCTTGGTTCGGTCGACCGCTCGGTCGACCGGACTGGCCTGTCAGCCAATATCAGGTCTGGAAAACTGGTTTAAAAATTAATTTTAAAATCTTTTAACACTTATAAAAATTCCATAAACTTGTTTTAACATTCTATATTGAAAACCAAACTTGTGATAAAAATTTTCAAGACATATATCAACATATTCATATCATTTCAGCGTCTTGCAAATTTTATCAAAAATCAAAACATGTATTTTTCAAACTTGGTTTTCATAACTTTCACAAAATATAAAAACAAGATATTTGATTTCATTTTAAAGCATAGTGTGTATGGATATGATCCACTACACAATTATAATGTAATATCTATGTTTTTGACATTAAGCTCTAAACTTGGTTATGGTTGTAAAAGAATATACATGATAGAAATACCAAAAACCAAGGTATATATATTTTGTCAAAAGAAAATCTTTTACTAACTAAGAATTCTTTTCTAAACATAAAAATCTTTTATGAAAGCAATTCTATCAAGAGTTCTATTAAGAGTGTGTGTGATATAGACTTGAGCAATCCACCAACTATCTATCCTTTACATTTTAACTAAAACAAAACAAAATCTTATACCTAGACACAAGTCTTCATCTTCTTGAGGTCTTCACTTGAAGGCTTCTCATCTTCTTGATTTGGTCCAAATGCAATCCACCGAGCTCATCTCTAGATGTGTTCTTGATGCATAGGCTCGTGAATCAACCGGTGCTAGCTTCCAACTTGTCTTTAAATCCTTTGTTGAGCTATGCACCTACTAAGATCTTGATAATGAATCTGTCACTAATCAAACACAAGATCATTAGTAAATATAACTTCATGAGTTGATCATCATCAAAACTAGGGTGATAGGCCTTTGGGCCAACAATCTCCCCCTTTTTGATGATGACAAAACTCATGGAGTTATATATGCATGGATTAAAGTAAAGCTTTAAAGAAGCTCCCCCTTAACTCATGCATACCAAATAAACAATAATATATGACAATGAAGCTCATAAACATGTATGCAATGTATGACATGTATGTAAATATAACATCATAAATCTTATCTCCATACATTATCTCCATATATTTCAAAACCAAGTTTAGTGCTTTATGTCAAAAACTAGATATGTCATCTTGATTGTGTAGTGGATCATATCCACACACACTATGCTTTAAAGTGTATCTTGTTTTTGTATTTGATGGAAATTTGGAAAAACATGTGTTTTAGAAAAACAGTTTTTATTATAAACCAATATTTTCAAGTTACAAAAATAGTCAAATCTTCAATAACATGCCTTGATTTTGTGCAAGCATGTTTCTATCTCATAAAACTATTTTTGTAGAATTTCTAAGTATTTATGGGATTTTTATTAAGCCAAAAGACCAATCCTTAATCCCTATTTTCTGGTTCTGCCAGTTCTGATTTTTCAGAACTGACAGAGGCCGGTCGACCGGGTCGGTCGACCGGACGTGCACAACGTGCACGCCAGTGTGCACTGGAGATCGGTCGACCGGGCCGATCGACCGCTTAAGAGAGCTTTGCTCTCGGGAATTATCGGTCGACCGGGCCGGTCGACCGACAGAGAGTTTTCTCTCTTCTCCAGTTGCGCGGTCGACCGGCCGGTCGACCGGAGGCTGCAACGGTCGAATTTTTGATCGTTGCCGGTCGACCGGACCGGTCGACCGGTAGCTCTGACAGAACCCCAACGGCTCTATTTTCTGTCAGCCTATAAAAGGGGGTCTTGTCAACTGTTTTTGGTAGAAGATTTTAGAGACTCTTGAGCCAGTTTTTCTGATACTTTTAGAAGAGTTTTCTCCACAAAATTGAGTGCAAATACTTCCCATCTTAAAGGGATTTTATCAAGAGAGTGTAAAAGTGATTTCTTGTGTTTTTCACCATAGCTTTCTTTCCTTGATTTCTCACACTTCACTTGAGCATCCATAGACATATCTATCCTATAGGAAAGTGTTGTAGTGAGCCTTTGTAATTGGTGATCAAGTGTTAGATCACCAAAGAGATTTCCATTGTATTTTGAGGAGACGGGCAAGTGTGCTCGTGTGGTAGAGTTCTTGTGTGAACTCGGTGGTTTGAGGTGCGCCCTCATTGAGCCGGTGGGCTTGTGGTGTACGGACAAGGGAGTCCGAGAGCTTGTAGGTGTTGCGGCACCAAGGAGAGATCCGTTGGGGATCTTGCATAGTGAAAATCCTTCGTGTGTCGAAGGCGGGGATGTAGAGCAAGTGTGCTCGAACCTCGAAACAAACCCTTTGTGTTTGCGATTGCTCACTCTTGCTCTCTTTCTCTTTTTGTCTCTATTTTATATCTTGCATTCAATTTATTGTGTTCATCTTATATATGCATGATATATTCCCTTGTGCTCATAATTGATATACATACTTGCTTGGGATTGTTGTTAACACTAGTATTCAACCAAGAGAGCCAACGCGGCACCTCAACCCATTCAAGGGGAATCTAGAGGAGCTTGTCCAGAGCCTCGCAAGGGGAATTCGGCAACACTCTTGAGTTATACATAAGTGTTTAATTAAAAGAAGTTTTAATTTGGTCATCTTAGTTTTAATTCCGCATTATTTGTTCATAAGTGACCATTAGATTAGCCATCACCTATTCACCCCCCCTCTAGGTGATCTTACAATTGGTATCAGAGCTAGTGCTCTTGATATTGGGTCTAACAACCTAAGAGTTAAAGATCCTCTTTTAGGCTAATCACAAGATTTGTACACACACAATGGACTTCATGTTACCACCCACCTTTGACATTCTTAACATCCAAATTTGGAAGGTTAAGATGTCTTTGTTCCTCAAAGGACTTGGCTTTAGTGTATATCTTGCCACAACTAATAAAGAATATTGCTTAAATGGTAAGAACATTGAGGCTAATGCAAAAGCCCTTCATACTATTAAGTCAACCCTAAATGATGATTATTTATCTAGGGTATCTAACGTTGACTCGGCTTTTGTAGCTTGGAACATCATCACCTCCCTTGGCGAAAAGGATCTATATTATGCCGGGAGCGATTCGGACGTTGGAAGCGACACCTCCAACGTATGCTATATGGTCCAAGGGGATAACCCCCTTGAGGTAACTTCCGAATCCGAGGAAGATGATATTATGTCATATGATGAGCTCAATTCATTTTGCCAATTATTGCTTGAGAAATATGACATGAAAAAGAAAGAAATTAAAATTTGAAAAAGGACATTGCTTGCATGCATAAGGAACATGACTCATATAGAAATAACATTGCATGCTTAGAAAAAGATAACAAGAATTTGAAAAAGAATTTTGATTGCATGCATGTAGAAAATGATTCTTTTAGAAATAAACTTGCATGTTTAGAAAAAGAGAATGAAGATTTGAAAAATGAGAATATTTCCTTAATGTCTAAATTGAATGTTTTATGTGAAGGAAATATGATTTTGAAAAATAAGATTGATTTGGTGGAAAAACAAAAAGAAGTTGTTTTTCAAGAAAATATTACTTTGAAAAGAAAATTTGTTGAAAAAGAAAAAGAATTTGTTTCACAAAAGAAAAAGAAAAATGATCATATATCTCATCATGCTTTACATGCCACCACTAATGAGATTAAAGATTTGAAAAATAAAATGAATAATTTGAGTTCAACTTTGAACTCATGTGCATTCAATCATACTAGATTGGAATCCTTATTTCAAAAGAAACAAGTTCCTCATGCTCATGCACATACACATCATGCTCATGCTTATGTTGCACATCATGCTCACACTCTCACTCATAAGTATGCTAAGGTGTACATATGTACACATTGTGGCCGCAAAGGCCATCTAAGAAAATTTTGTTATGAAAGGTTAAATGTTCTTATTTTTGATAAAAATAAAAATGCTTGGGTTCCTTACAAGACTAACCCCATAGGACCCAAGAAAATATGGGTACCAAAACTCCCACCTTTTGCTTGTGATGTAGGTGAGGGCTCTCACAAAACGTGAGAGGGATGGTACCTTGGTAGCGGATGCAATGGACATGATGGACAAACTTTTGGATGCATTGCTATCAAGGAGATTTTGGTGGGAAAGACCACCATGCTAGGAGCTTTGGAGTTGGTAACAATTTCTAAACTCCTATTTCATTTATGTACATGTTTGTTCATTCATAATATTCATAACATGTTCATATTTTAAGATATTTTTGGTGTTTCATGTGGTATATACTAGTTTAAGTGTAGTTTCTATCAAAACTTGTATTATACATGTACAAATAGTGAACTACAATTGACTCATATATATTTGAACTTCATGCTCATTTGTGTCCACTATATGCATGTGTATAGGCTAGTTTTGATGATTCGGTCATTTATACTTGTTATGCCTATCCTTGATTTTACTTCATGTATATGTGTGTTTAATTCAAATCTAATAAATATACATGTATACCCTTGAGTCATTTGCCTTCATGCAATATATATTGGACTCTTTTAGATTTGGGATATGTATGGATATTGTTAGAATTGGATAAATCATACATATACCATGAAGATTAGTATTTTAAATAATAAAAAAAAAAAATTTTTCATGCTTTTGATTTATATTAAAGATTAAAACATTTGTAAAACAAAATGTGATTTATGATCTTTTTGAGCTTGAATGACTACTTTCATGAAAATGCTATTTACATAACCTTTGAACACTCATCTTTTATTCAAAAATATATTTATGAGCTTTATGGACTATGAGTGCTTGGATTTTTTATGTACTTAGTCTCATTCATGAAAAACATATGATTTGACATATTTGAAGGATCTTTAACTAGTTTTCAAAAACAATTTATACTAGTTATGTATTCTTCAAATAGTTTTTGAGATTGTCACATGATTCAATTTTTCTTAAAATTTAATGCTTCATGATTTGAATATTAGTTTATATGTTAGTTTTTGTCAACACTAGGATTTATACTTGAACATATCATGGGCCTCAAAAGATCTATTAGTAAGTGTGCTTAAATGCTTATTTGAACCCTTGAAATGTACTTGTATTGCTTAGTTTTGATGATTCATACATATTTAAACTTATGTTCACCTTTTGGATTTGATTTATGATCATGTGCCTTTTATTTCATGTATATGTGTATTTTGCCAAACCTTAAAATATACATGTATAACACTTGAGTCTTTTGCCTTCAATGCAAATCCATTCATATAGACTCACTTGAGTTTAAGAGATATGTATGTATATTTCATGTATTGTCAAAACATACATATATCTTGACATATAGATTTTGTTTTCAATGATTTAATAAAAAAAAAATGTGAGATAATTTTGATTTTCTAAGGAATATTGTACCTTATTGCCATTTTCATGATGCCATGTTTCACATAACATTAGTACACTCACTTCTTTTGAAACTATTTGGACTTTATGGATTAGAGTGTTTGAGTGTTTTGTGTTTCATTACTATTTCATGAAAAACCTTAGATTTATTCCTTGATAGAAGGATTTCGTACTAGTTGTCAAACACTCTCATTTAACTAGTTCGAATTCTTCATGTGTTGTTAATGCTAAGCTTAATTCAAATCTTATTTTTCAAGCTTATGCATTAGATTTTTAAATGGTATCAATATTTTTTATTTGATATCAAAGAGAAAATTCAAAATTTGTTTTGATAAAATAGAATTAATGATTTTGTTTTGATGAGAAAAATTCAAAATTTTTGATTTGTATTGCCCCTCCTTGACTTCCTTATTTTTGACATAAAGGGGAGAAAATTTGTTGATTTGATTTTACTTTGAACCCATTGTTGATGATTGACAAAAAGGGGGAGAAGTATTTGTGTTTTTGTTTTGATATATATGCATGATTTCCTTGCTTAAGGGGGAGAAGTATTTGTCCTTCTTACTTAAGGGAAATTAAGATTTGTATTTATGCATATGTGTTTTGATTTATGCAAATAGGAGTAAAAAGATTTTGATTTATGCTTGTTGCATCTCCATATTTGCATCCATATTCATGTGCTTCATGATCATATTTATTATTTATTTTGTATGCATGAGTTAAGGGGGAGCTTCTTTGAAGCTTTACTTTAATCCATGCATATATAACGTCATGAGTTTTGTCATCATCAAAAAGGGGAGATTGTTGGCCCAAAGGCCTATCACCCTAGTTTTGATGATGATCAACTCATGAAGTTATATTTACTAATGATCTTGTGTTTAATTAGTGACAGATTCCTTATCAAGATCTTAGTAAGTGTGGAGCTTCAACAAAGGATAAAAAGTCAAGTTGGAAGCTAGCACCGGTTGATTCACGAGCCTATGCATCAAGAACACATCTAGAGATGAGCTCGGTGGATTGCATTTGGACCAAGTCAAGAAGATGAGAAGCCTTCAAGGGAAGACTTCAAGAAGTTGAAGACTTGTGTCTAGGTATAAGATTTTTATTTGTCTTAGATAAAAATGTAAAGGATAGAATAGATTGGTGGATTGCTCAAGTCTATATCACACACACACTCTTGATAGAACTCTTGATAGAATGATTTTCATAAAAGATTTTCCTAGTTAAGAAAAGATTTTTTATTTGTGATAAAATACAATTTGGTTTTTGGTATTTCATAGTTTACATATCTTATATCCAAAACCATGCTTAGAGCCTATTGTCAAAAACTAGATATTTCATCTTGATTGTGTAGTGGATCATATCCATACACACTATGCTTTTAGAGTATATCTTGTTTTTGTATTTGATGAAAGTTTGGAAAAACATGTTGATATTTCAAAACCAAGTTTAGTGCTTTATGTCAAAAACTAGATATGTCATCTTGATTGTGTAGTGGATCATATCCACACACACTATGCTTTAAAGTGTATCTTGTTTTTGTATTTGATGGAAATTTGGAAAAACATGTGTTTTAGAAAAACAGTTTTTATTATGAGCCAATATTTCCAAGTTACAAAAATAGTCAAATCTTCAATAACATGCCTTGATTTTGTGCAAGCATGTTTCTATCTCATAAAACTATTTTTGTAGAATTTCTAAGTATTTATGGGATTTTTATTAAGCCAAAAGACCAATCCTTAATCCCTATTTTCTGGTTCTGCCAGTTCTGATTTTTCAGAACTGACAGAGGCCGGTCGACCGGGTCGGTCGACCGGACGTGCACAACGTGCACGCCAGTGTGCATTGGAGATCGGTCGACCGGGCCGGTCGACCGCTTAAGAGAGCTTTGCTCTCGGGAATTATCGGTCGACCGGGCCGGTCGACCGACAGAGAGTTTTCTCTCTTCTCCAGTTGCGCGGTCGACCGGGCCGGTCGACCGGAGGCTGCAACGGTCGGATTTTTGACCGTTGCCGGTCGACCGGACCGGTCGACCGGTAGCTCTGACAGAACCCCAACGGCTCTATTTTCTGTCAGCCTATAAAAGGGGGTCTTGTCAACTGTTTTTGGTAGAAGATTTTAGAGACTCTTGAGCCAGTTTTTCTGATACTTTTAGAAGAGTTTTCTCCACAAAATTGAGTGCAAATACTTCCCATCTTAAAGGGATTTTATCAAGAGAGTGTAAAAGTGATTTCTTGTGTTTTTCACCATAGCTTTCTTTCCTTGATTTCTCACACTTCACTTGAGCATCCATAGACATATCTATCCTATAGGAAAGTGTTGTAGTGAGCCTTTGTAATTGGTGATCAAGTGTTAGATCACCAAAGAGATTTTCATTGTATTTTGAGGAGACGGGCAAGTGTGCTCGTGTGGTAGAGTTCTTGTGTGAACTTGGTGGTTTGAGGTGCGCCCTCATTGAGCCGGTGGGCTTGTGGTGTACGGACAAGGGAGTCCGAGAGCTTGTAGGTGTTGCGGCACCAAGGAGAGATCCGTTGGGGATCTTGCATAGTGGAAATCCTTCGTGTGTCGAAGGCGGGGATGTAGAGCAAGTGTGCTCGAACCTCGAAACAAACCCTTTGTGTTTGCGATTGCTCACTCTTGCTCTCTTTCTCTTTTTGTCTCTATTTTATATCTTGCATTCAATTTATTGTGTTCATCTTATATATGCATGATATATTCCCTTGTGCTCATAATTGATATACATACTTGCTTGGGATTGTTGTTAACACTAGTATTCAACCAAGAGAGCCAACGCGGCACCTCAACCCATTCAAGGGGAATCTAGAGGAGCTTGTCCAGAGCCTCGCAAGGGGAATTCGGCAACACTCTTGAGTTATACATAAGTGTTTAATTAAAAGAAGTTTTAATTTGGTCATCTTAGTTTTAATTCCGCATTATTTGTTCATAAGTGACCATTAGATTAGCCATCACCTATTCACCCCCCCTCTAGGTGATCTTACACGCGTGTGGTGTGACACTTTACTTCGTGTGGCACTTAGTTCCATTCAGGATCCATCAGACGCTAGCACGATCGTGGGATACATCCTCGTCATCCTGACACCAAGCATGCTCTGCCGGACGCCGGTCTGACTGTGCTATTAACAAGAGTAACAGTGCAGGGGGAAATGAATACAGGGGATACATGAGTTCAGGAGTACAGGAGTACCAGATGTCTGGTAATAATATAATAATCATGCCAAGTCTTCGTAACAGTGATAATCATGGATATGCCAGGTAATACAGGTGTAAGGTATAGCAGTAACCAGTTAGGTGTCACAATATCAGGTCAAGTGTACTAGTACCAGGTGATAGCATGTCAAGTACCGGTGTCGGATATCAGGGGTCAAGTATAACATGGCAAGTACCGGTGTCAGATATCAAATGTCAAGTATAGTATGGCAAGTACTGGTGTCAGATATCAAATGTCAAGTATAGTATGGCAAGTACCGGTATCAGATATCATGTGTCAAACATAGCATGTCAGGTATCATGTGTTAAGTATAGTATGGCAAGTACCGGTCTCAGATATCATGTGTCAAATATAGCATGACAAGTACCGATATCAGATATCATGTGTCAAATATAGCATGTCAGTTACCGATGTCAGATATCATGTGTCAAATATAGCATGGCAGTTACCGGTGTCAGCTATCAAACGTCAAGTATAGCATGGCAAGTACCGGTGTCAGGTATCATGTGTCAAATATAGCATGACAAGTACCGGTGTCAGGTATCATGTACTAAAAAAACTACAGTAGCAATTATTATGCATGTAACAGTAGTAATCAAAGTATGAAGCAATGAAAGAAAAGTACTCGCATATCTTATATCAACTAGCATACGATGCATCATGTATAAAAAGCAAGATAACAGTTATTAGGCATGTAACGATGATAGCAAGGTATAAAATAGCACAAGAGATGTACTCGTCTAACACCGGACGCAATACCGAGTTAAAATCCGGGAAATCCACGCACACGTGCGAGCAAGCTACTCATCCATACTATATATCCATACTATATATACATATAATTATATATATATATATATATATTAGAGAAAATAGGGGAGGAGAGAGAGAGAGAGGATTAGTTAGAGAGAGACAGAGTTTTGTTGGAATTGTTAAAAAAAAAAAGGAAAAGTGGAAAAAGGAAAGAAAAAAATAAAGAAATAAATGAGAGGGGTATAATGGAAAATATAGAGAGGTAAATAGGGGGTTAAAGTGGGGGTAAAAGGGAAAAGAAGAAAAAGGGAAGAAATAAAAGAAAGAAAGAAAGAGAGAAAGAAGAAAGAAAGAAAGAAAAAGAAGGAGATGGGAGGTGGCCGGCAGCCTGGGCGGCACCGGTGGCGCCGCTGGGGAGGAGGTGGCACCGGCTAGGCCGGAGGTGGGTGGTTGTGGGTTTTGGTTTGGTGTAGTTGATGTTGGTGGTGTTGTTGCATTTGGTGGTGGTGGTAGATGGTGGTGGTGGTGGTTGTTAGAGGTGGTGGAGAGTTGGAGGAGGTGAAGGAGATGGTGGTGGGGTGGTTGGAGTGGAGGAAGTGAAAATTTTGGTAAAGAATTTTGGAGAAGAAGTAGATGGTGATGGGATGGGATGGGTTTTGGCGAAATTGAAGAGAAGGAGGTGGTGTTTGGAGATGAGGGAAGTGGGGGTTGGGGGTGCGGCGGTGGTGGCTAGGGCATCGATGGTGGGCGGCCTTGGTGGTGGAGGCGGTGGTTGGAGAAGTTGGGTGAGAGATGAAGAAGGTGATGGAATATGGGAAGGGAAAGAAAAAGAAGAAAATATATAGAAAGAGAGGGAAAGGGAGAGGGAGAGGTATGGGAGAGGGATGGGGGAGCAGGCCATCATGCTGCTGCTGCTGTTTGCAGCAGCCAGGCTGCAGGGAGTGGGTCGCAGGGCAGGGCATGGGGGTGGAGTGAAGGGGAAGAAAAGAAAAGAAGAAAAAGAAAGAAAATAAAGGAAAAGGAAAAATAAGAAAAAAGAAAAAATAGTAAAGAAATTATTATTAAATAAATTAATTTATCAAAATATCTGAGAGTATAAAGTAGGAGAGTAGAGAAGAAAAAAGAAAGAAAAGAAATTGTCGGTAAATAATATTATTATTTTAATAGGGCGAAAATTTGACTGTTTCATAAACGTTCTGAAAATTCTCAAAAATAGTAAATATTATTTTAAGATACCTGATGAAATCATATTTGAGAAATTTAATCTATTTTTCATATTAAAAATCATGAAATCTTCCGATGGTACCAGCCGACACCAGAATCAGTGAAATTTTGATAAATTTAGAAAAATCTCAAAAAATGTATTTAAATAGAAAATGAAATTTTAAGAAGTAATGTGAAAGCCGTTTTTGAAAATTTAATTTTATTTGAAAACTAAAATTCCAGGAATCGGTCAGTGATGCCGACCAACACCGATTTTGGAGATTTTGTAGAAAAATTCTGAAAAATTTCAGAAAATCATGAAAAATCTAAAATATTAGAAAACAGTGTCTGAAATTGAAATCGGTCAAATCAGACTACCAGAAAGATCAAATTGGGCTGCAGGCTGGTATCGGGTTCCCGGTTCGGGTCAGAGCTGACTCTAGGTGTGAGAATTCAGATCTGATACTAGATAACATAAGCAATCGCAACTTAAAAATAAATACTGAAAGAAAATTGAAACAATATGGTCAAAAAATCAGAACACGTATCTGGGTACGTATCCCGGGAACGGGGTGCTACAATCTACCCACCTAACAAAAATTTCGTCCTCGAAATTTCTATGAGGAGGGAGATGAACATGAAAGAGATTATGGTCAATGATGATAATATGATAAAGTGAAAAGGATAAGGAAGATTACCAACTCAGGACACAATCTGGGTTGGTTGAAGAGATGACGGGAAGAAGCTGAAAAGATAGAAGGGTCTCACGATCCACGGAAAAGATTGCGAGGAAGGAATAGATAACACCGTACTTGCGATTGGAATGTATATTCAAGACTCATGCTCTCCAGCTGCAGATTAATATATCATTAATCTGCCAACTGGTTGTATTAAGGATGTTAGAACCTTGGCTCTGATACCATCCTGTGACGCCCCGATCCCGCGGGTACAGAGACGTCACTGCGACGTATATAACGCAGGTCAGAAATACCCCCAATTATATACGCTAAGCATCAGTATAGGTAAGAATCAGAATGCGGAAGCACAGTGATAATATACATCCCAATAGAAAAGTACAAGTACATGATTATCGCAGAGAGTGATACAATATTATAAGAATATTACATCACCAGAAAATATAAATGTACAATACATGAAGAGATATACAGAAGCTGAGAGGTGCTCAGAGTAGCAAGAGGGCCTCGGGAGCCAAACAGGAGAGGAACTGGGAGGAAGAACTATGGCGAGATCCAAGCTTCTGCTGCACTCCAATCATCACGGAAGGATCCACTGCGCACTCTGATAAGCTACAGTAAGGTCACCAAGATCCAGACTCTAGGATCTGGACATGAGAATTCAGGGTTATCAAATGCAACCCGCGAGTACATATGATAAAGCCAAATGGCGTACATAATAGGCACACGTGTACATGATCAAGTGATGTGGTCCAGGCATGTAGGTACAAGAAATAACAAGTAACATAAGGGAAATTAAAGGAACGATAGTAAATCATGTATATCGATGAAACTGAAAACATGCATAAAAGACAGTATGAAGAGCATAGGTACATATAAACATGTAGTAAATATGTTAAATATGTGATAAATACAAGTATGGACAAAACTAGTTGTACAAGCTCAGATTATGGATTCACGGGACTGATACGTCAAGGGGATAATCCAAATAAGAAAACCCTCATTTATATACCACATATCTCATGTCGTCATCGTCTGAGTTTATACAACTTGAGTTATCCTATGAGTAACAGAAGTATAGTGTGTCTGGAGTAATCATCATATGTCATAAAGCAAGGTGTCAACTCAGGGCATAACACTATAACTGGAATAAAGTGGTGTTGCATTTTAATTTATTCAATAACAATAATCAGTACCGTTTCATATTTTAATCTCCTCCCTACCAGCGCCTCACATCACCTATAGTTCATACTAGAGTCGCACTCTATAGAACTTACCCGGGTCTGATATGTGAGTACCAGGACCCGAACAAAGGAGAGACCAAATATCACGCGTTCCTAATATTATTACTGTCTGGTCGCACACCATTGAACTTTAATCAAAGGAACGCGACAATGGTCTCACTTCATTTAAATGTATAAAATTATAATGAACAGTATATGGTCTCTAACTATTAAAAACTTATCATATCTGCGTCAACATCATTTAGATCAATTTCAGCTAGAGCTCTGCTAATGTTTTGGAGGTCCCATCTCACTGCCTATGGGGTTTTGTCCTCCAAACCAAACTTCGGCTTAAAAATAGCAGCCCTTTCACAGAGCCAATACTGCAAAATGTATTATTACATTAGTTTACATAAGCATTGTCAATATATAAGTAAATTTCAATAATGTTTGCCAACTATGATATTCATACTTACAATAATTTGCACGAAGCATCCTTGCAGCTCAAATGTGGTGTGCCTGAAGATGTTCATTGACTCAATCAGGAATTGCCAAACAGCTTTAGCCCAGCATATTGTCTTCATCAGCTGCATATTGACAATTTGTTCCACA
Source organism: Agave tequilana (assembly GCA_038442645.1). Classification (NCBI taxonomy): domain Eukaryota; kingdom Viridiplantae; phylum Streptophyta; class Magnoliopsida; order Asparagales; family Asparagaceae; genus Agave; species Agave tequilana. The sequence goes on along the minus strand of JAVJIF010011947.1, from coordinate 8,913 downwards.
ATATACCACGACACCGTGCATTTACTGTCAAAAAAGAATAGAGTGACTGACATATATAGGATGATTATTATTGTAAAGTCTTGAGCTGCAAGTCTTTGCATGTCTCTTATAATTTCATTTAAAGTCACTTGATGCTCAAACTGTTCATCTTTGGTCACATCTAATTCAGTCCTCCTTCTTTTCTTGACCAGAAGATCATCTAAAACTTCTTCAATGGATACTTTCGTGATCTTCTTTATATTAGGAAAATAATATTTTATAACTCACTGTCCTTCATTGTACATGTCTTATTCATAATAAAATCCGCCCCATTGATAGGTAGACCAAAAGTAAGTGCAACACCCTCCACAGTTAATTCAATTTGTTTGCCCCCAATTCTAAAGGTCCTTGTATCCCTATCATACTTGTCTACAATTTTCAGCACACTGATGTTTGATTTTAGACCTTTTTCAGTACCAAACTCCTCATTGTAGAAGGCCATGAAGATTGGGCCAAACGGGGTCTCCTTCATCGCATCTACAAAATCTTACTGAATGTGCTTTTTGAATTTTCTAATGAATTCGCACATAGGCTTTAGGCTCGATCTCATAGGACGAACCTTCAGTTCTTGTTTATATAGAAGCAGAAGCATTAAAAACATTAGTATAAAATACCTAGTTGCAGTACGTTTATTTAAAAATTTAAAAACAAAAAAGACTGTGACCTTGGTCGCAGTAGCCATTATTAAACTATAACACACTGCGACCAAGGACGCACTTCAATTTTGTAATTAACCAATATAAATTACCATGAAGGGGGCTTTTGTATCATTATACTGCGACCAGGGTCGTAATATTCAATCTGGCTAACTTACTTAAGAAGCTACGACCATACCCCCCAGAAAGGAGAAAACGAACGACAACATTGCGACTTCAGTCGCAGAGTTTAATTAAAAACATCCTTAACCAAAAACGGCCGTGAATAATTTTTAAACAAAATAATTTTTAAAAGTCTGCGACCAAGGTCGCATAAACCCAAGTCGCTAATTCAGATAACTTGGACCCAAGTCGACATAAAAGGAAATGGACAAAAAAAAACGAGTTATCAAGGATAGCTATCAAGGATCGAGTTATCTAGAATAGCTACCAAGGAACTGCGACCGTAGTCGCAGTCATAAAATTAAATCAGACAAGAAAATCCGTACTGCGATCATAGTCGCAGTACAAATCAATAAAATAAATATCACTACGACCATGGTCCAAGTCAACATAAAGAAATGAACCAAAAAAACTTTTGACCTCGGTCACTGTGTAAAAAAATTAAAAATTAAAAATCTCTAAAATAAAACTCTTTTTATCTTAAACTTTAAAATTGATTTAAAGTTTCAGTGTAAAAAAAGAAAAAGTTTTAAACCGCATAAATATACTTTTTTTGATGATTACCTCTTTAAATCATAAAAAGAGAATCTTTCTCTCTTATTTGCGACCATGGTCGCAGTTTTTTTTTTAAAAACCAAGAATATTGAAAATTTAAAAAAAAATCAAAAAAATTCGTAAAAGAACAGTTTATCAGACAATGTTAATTTAAGTTAAGTTAAAATAGAAATATTTATGAAAAAAGTAAAAAGACTTACAAAACTGAAAAAATTATAACTATTAAAATTTACAAACCCTAAAAATAAAAAAATCTGGGTTTCTCCATTACCTTTTTTCGCGGATGATTTCTTTGGCGCCATCTTTAGCACAAAATTTTTTAAAAAAACTAGTTTTTGAACGTAATGATCGAAAAATTTGGGAAACAGTAGCACTAAATTTTTCTGATTGATCAACTGATAATTTCAAATCTAAATTTTTTTTGAAAGTAAAGGTTTTACATACAGTAAAAGTAGTGTGGGAGGGTATTTTCGTCAAAGCGATTCTTGAAGTAACTGATACTAATTTTTCTTGATTTTTCCCAAAGACTTCTCCTTTTCTTAATTTTTCCAACCCTTTTAAAACAAATAAAGATCAAATTTTTTGACACTAAAACTCTTTTAAAAACTTGCTGAAAGATAGAAAACTTTGCTCTTGAAATTCTTGTATAAAACAGCTCAAGAAATGGGGTATATATAGCCCTAAAATAAATCTGCCAGTTGGCAGCTGGAAAGGGCAGAATTGCCCTTCCGGTCGACAGGCAGGTCGACCGGCTAACGGTCATATTTATGACCGTTGAGCCACCGGTCGACCGGCCGATCGACCGGACACTGAAAACAGAGAGCAGAGCTCTCTGCCAATGACCGGGAGGTCGATCGGGGACATTTCCAGATAGCAGAAGCTCTCTGGTGGTCGACCGACCCGGTCGACCGGCCTCCAGCCTTGGCTGCGTGCACGTCAGTTGACCGGACCGGTCGACCGACTTCTGTTACGATCGACCGGTCCGGTCGACCGACAGACAGCCAAGTCAACTATTTAGGGATTGAAAACTTGGTTATTTTACCTTCTAAAAAATCCCATCAAATACACATAAATTCCACAAAAATCAATTCTTATTATATCTTTGAAATACAAATATCTGTGACAAAAATTCAACACATATTTTAAACAATTTGAACTATTTTTGTGTTCTTAAAATTTGGCTTAAATACAAAAACCATATTTTCCAAAAACCAAACTTTGAAATGGAAATCTGATTTTTCCAAAACACATGTAAATACAAAAACATGATATTGTAATAACTTTTAAGCATGTTGTATATGGATAGAATTCAACATACATATAAAGATTATATCTATGTTTTGACATGAAATCCAAAAATAAGTTTTGTTTAAATACAAAACTCCAACTCATGAAATAGACTATCAAAGTAAGTTTTTCTAAATAGATGAGTATAGATGTATATAGATCAAATCTAATATACATTAAACCATGTAAACTTGTTTTGATTCTATTTATTCATGAAAACCATATATTTGAAAAACCAAAATCGGTTAAACCGAAAACCAAACCATGAAACTTTAAAATTGTGTGTGTATTGTGAACTTGAGCGTATCAACACTATCTAATCTTTACAATGATCTAAACACAATCTTAAACTAAACAAATCGATGTCTTCTTGTAGAACTCCGTCTCCAAGTTGACTCGATCTAAACACGATCCAATGAGCTTGACTCCAACCGAGTGCTAGATGCAATCTTGACGCTCGAGCTCTTGAATCAACATGTGAAAGCTCCAAAAACACTTTTGTTGAAGCAAATCACCTACTAATATCTTGATCAAATATCTGAAACTAAATATCACAAGATTATTAATAAATTATAACTATATGAGTTAATCATCATCAAAACTAGAGTGAAGGGCCTCTGGGCCAACGATAGACATGCAAACCTAGGGTTTTTAAATAAGCACTCATCCTATACTTTCACATATCGACATTAAAAACATCAAACATCAGAGGAGCAAGGTGATCCATGAGTGTATATACCATATGTATGCAAATGCAATACTAGATTAGCAATCCAAAATCTCACTCCTAGGTGGTTAAACCTAATATCAGGAGTGTAGGCTCTGATACCAATTGAAATACATCTAGAGGGGTGTGAATAGGCGTACTAGCTAATCTAATGACAAATGATGCGGAATTAAAATTAAATTGCAACACACTATGTGTAAGCAAAAAGTGTAGCCAAATTTTTGGTGAAGGACTCTGGACTATCTCCTCGAGATTCCTCTAAATTAAGAGTTGAGGTGCTATATGAAGCTCTCTTGGTTCAACACAAGTATGGCACACACAAAATATATCTAGTAAATTAATATGTGCAATATAAAGCAATGCAAGATATAAGAGAGATAAAGTTTAGAGATAGTGGATCAAACGCAAACACCAAGATATGTTTCGAGGTTCAAGCCACTGCTCTACGTCCCCGCCTTCACACAAAAGGATTTCCACTACGTCCACACAGGACCTCCCACAAAGGGAACCTCCACCGAGAATTTGCAATTACAAACTTGGAGTATACAACTCCTCTCTCCAACACAACCACCTCTACTCAAGAGGCAAGGTACAAAGCTAAAACTCAATCACACTCTACACAAGAGAGATGGGCACAAAGCCAAACTACAATCACCTCTATACAAGAGAGATAAGAAACTAAGTCAAAACACAATCACAATCACCTCTAAATAAGAGGGATAGACACAAAGCTAAACCCACAATGTCAATCACCTCTACACTAGAGGGATGAACACAAACCCAAAATAAAGAAGAGATTACAATCTTGGTGATCACAATAAATCACAAACAACACTTGGTGAACACAATAGACCACAAATAATTTTCCTCACATAAACAAGATCCTATAGATAGGATTAGATATGATAACTCAAGTGTGAGAAAGCAAGGTGTTTGAAAATCAAAATCATAAAGAAAATACTTTGAAAAATACTAGAATGAAATAGAAACGAAGATCAAAACCAATTTCTCAAAGACTCTTTTTTTCTTTGATTTTTTCAACCCTTGAAAACAAAATAAAAGATAAAACTTTTGGCTCAAAAACTCTTCTAAAACTTGCTGCAAAACACTTGTAAGATGGGAAGAGAAGGTCTCAAAAAATCTTATTGAAAACAGCCCTAGAGAAGCCCTATTATAGCCTCTCAAAAAACTAACCGTTAGCAGCCACAAAAGGTCCAAATTGCCCTTCTGGTTGATCGGCCAGTCGACCGACCCAACGGTCATATTTTTAACTGTCGACCACCCGATCGACCGGCGCTACCCGAGAGTTGGGGTAGTTTCAGTCGGTCGACCGGCGCTACCCGAGAGTTGGAGTAGTTTCAGTCGGTCGACCTCCCGGTTGACCGGCCTTCTAAGCTGGCCTTGTGCACGTTTCATATGCACACCGGTCGACCAACCTCTAATCCGGTCGACCGCCAGCTGTCTCTGGCTGATATTATGGAACTTGAAACTTGATTTATTTAACACCTATAAAATCCCATAAATTCTCATAAATTTTACAAAAATAGGTTCTTGTTAAATATTTGAAGAACAAATATGTGTGACCAAAAATCAACACATATAATCGAACTATTTTTGTGATATAAAAATTAAGCTTAAACACAAAAATCGTATTTTCCAAAACTTGGATTTTGAAATGAAAATCCATTTTCTCCAAAACTTGAATAAATACAAAAACATGTTATTTAAACTCATTTGAAGCTTATTGTTTATGGATAGAATCTAATACACATGTAAATGATTTATCTATGTTTTTGACATAAAATCTAAGATAAGTTTTGTTAAATACAAAACTCTAAAACACATGAATAGGATCATTAAAATAAGTTTTTCTAAATATATGAAACATATATGAATATAGATGAAATCTAATATACTTTAAAGCATGTAAACTTTGTTTTGATTCTATCTATTCATGAAAATCATATATGTATTCTTGAAATCCAAAGCCCGGTTAAATCGAAAACCAAAACGTTTTGAACTTGTGTGTGTGAGTGAACTTGAGCATATCAACTCTATCTATCTTTACACAAGATCTAAACACAACTAAATTAAATACAAAACGAAGTCTTTTTGTAGAACTCCTTCTCCAAGTCGACTCGATCCAAACACGATCTAACGAGCTTGACTCCAACCGACTGCTAGATGCGATCTTGACGCGCAAGCTCTTGAATGTACATGTGTTAGCTCCCAAACTCCTTTGTTGAAACTAAGCACCTACTAAGATCTTGATCAATAACTGAAACTATATAAACACAAGATCATTAGTACTATAAGTACATGAGTTAATCATCATCAAAACTAGAGTGACGGGCTTTTGCGCCAGCAGCTCGGTCGACCGCCCGGTCGACCGTAGCAGGAGAACGGTTGACCGCTCGGTCGACCGACTGACATGAAGAAACTCTCAGTTGGACACGGTCGACCGACCGGTCGACCGACTGACATGAAGAAACTCTCAGTTGGACACAGTCGACTGACCGGTCGACCGGATGCTTGGGTCGGTCGACCGCCCTGTCGACCGACAGGCGTATCTGGGCGCAGATTGTTGGAATTGAAGAATATAAAAGTGAATCTTCGAGTTGAATTATGGCGAGATCCGTTAATCAAATCAATTGGATGATGGTTGGGTGTGTTCTCCTTCCATTGGGGATGAACGTGGTATATTCACATGTTCAATTCCGACTTTGAATGAATGAGATATTCAAGTCTAAAGATTGCCTAATTCAAAGCCAAATGGGACTAAAGGTAGCTAAAAGTATTTAGTCCCACATTGGCCATGGGATGGAAGTTTGTGGTGTATAAATAGAGAAAATTGAGAACAAAGGGCGTGCCCTTTGGGTACTTGGAGTTTTCGCGCGCGAAAAAGAGGGAACTATGCCCGCACATGCGCGGCGGCGGCGGCGGCGGCCGGTGCCCCGGGCCGGGCTCAGGCTCGGGCCTGGGTCCGGGTCCAGGTCCGGGTCCGGGTTTGGGTTTGAGTTTGGGTTCCCTACCTGGCCTGGTTCTTTTTGAACCAGGTGTCGCGGGTATGGGTTACTCCGCTTCTCGAACCAAACCCGCTCCGATAACCGATCCGCTCCAGATCCAAACAGCCCGCCTGCCAACGGGTGTCTGCGAACGGATCCGAACCGCCCGCCAACGGCTGTCGGAAAACCGTCCGTGCGGTTGGGCGGTTGGGCCGTTGTACGGTTTGGACAGTTGAACGGTTGCGACGGTTCTGTCCGAACCGTCGCAACTGTTGACTTCTGGCGGATGAGAATGCCCTCCCGGAGCGCTATAAATAGGGCTCCAGATTTCCATTCTCAACACCACCAAAAACCAATCTCTCTCTATATCTGAGTTCTGAAGCTCTGCGTTCTGAACTGGCGGTGAAGTTCTGAAGCGACTTCCAACGTGAAGTGGGAAATCCGTAACTCAGTTTCCGAAGCGACTTCCAAAGGAGATTCTGCAAAATTGTTCTGAAAGGGGAATCAGAAAATTCAACAGATTCTTTTATAAGAATTGTTGTCTGAATCTGGTACTTCTGAAGAAAAATTCTTTGACCTTCCTTCGTCCTCAACAGTGGGTGCTCCTCCAGAGAGTAAAGGCAAATATTCAGTTGAAATTTTTCCTTGTACCGCTGCTTTAACGATCCTGTGAAGGTACTGGTTGACTAAGGTTCGACTGTATGGTGATTTGGTAGTGCTATCCAAATACCGTGAAGGAGTGTTGTATCTTGGGAGACCAGCGTCCATGATCCCGTTAGCACCGGTGCGGGGGACGTAATTGTCTTAAGGAGATTCGCTCTAAGCGTACCTCACTCCAAATACTGTATAAGTGGATTAAGTCCTTTATACAGGGGATATACTTTACAGTATATCGAGACTGACTTAGATTCAGTCTAATTGGTGCTTTAACCAAGGAAGAAAATTGAAAGGTGGTTCTTAAATTAAGGAACTTCTATTGAACGAAAAACCTCCCACCTAATATTTGCCGACCTGGCCAATTAGATTGTTGATATCTCAGTGATCTTGATTAGTTGTCAGATTGATTCTTGTTAAGCAGAATACCCAACAATCTTAAGACAATTAGTATTGAAGTTTCTTACTTCTGTTCTGCTTGAACTTGTAGAAAATGTCTGAGACTAATCAAGATAGCTCAAGTAAGGCACCAAACATGCAAGCTTTGATGCCTACTCCACTTCCTAACCCGAAGCCGGAGAAGCCAGGAAAATTCGACGGCACAGAATTCAAAGGGTGGCAACAGAAGATGCTCTTCTACTTGACCACTCTTCATCTGGCCAAATTCCTGCAGGAGGATCCACCAGAACCCGGAACTGATCGGGACTCAGTCCTTGCAGTCGATGCTTGGACACAAGGTGACTTCCTTTGCCGAAATTATGTTTTAAATGGACTGGATGACTCTCTTTACAATGTCTACAGTCTTATCACTACGGCAAAGAAGTTATGGACCAGTCTTGACAAGAAGTACAAGACTAGGGATGCTGGTATCAAGAAGTTCGTCGTTGGACGATTTCTGGAGTACAAAATGGTGGACAGCAAGACTGTAATCAGTCAAGTGCAAGAGTTCGAACTTATCTTGCACGAGATAGAAGCCGAAGGTATGATTCTTCCTGAAACTTTTCAGGTTGCAACTATCGTGGAGAAACTCCCACCTGCGTGGAGAGACTTCAAGAACTACCTGAAGCACAAGCGAAAGGAGCTAAAGTTGGAAGATCTCATTGTGAGGCTTCGTATCGAGGAGGACAACCGCAAGTCCGAGAAAAGGAGCAGCAAGAACTCCTACGAAGCAAAAGCAAATGTGATCGAGGACTCAAAGGGGAAAGCGTCTACTTCCAAAGGCTTAAAGCGGAAGAAGACTTCCCAGGGGTACAAAGGCAAGGCCCAAGACGGCAAAAGCATGCGATTCAAAGGAACCTGCTACATCTGCAACAAAGAAGGGCAAATGAATGTCGCAGCCGTCTCAAAAAGAGCAAGAAGAGCCATCCACAGGCGAACTTGACCAACCATGAATCACCAAGCCTTTCTGCTGTGGTGTCAGAAGTAAATCTGACAACCAATAATAAGGATTGGTGGGTAGATACTGGGGCTACCCGGCACATCTGCTCGGAGAAATTGTTATTCTCAGAATATCAAAGACTAGAGCAAGATGAGCAACTATTCATGGGCAATGCAGCTTCCTCAAAGGTTGAAGGAAAGGGAAGGTCATCCTGAAGTGGACATCGGGGAAAGAGCTTACTCTTAACGATGTGCTTCATGTTCCAGACATCCGCAAGAATTTGATCTCCAGATCAATACTTAGTAAGAAAGGGTTTAGAATGTTTTTTGAATCCGATAAATTTGTACTTACTAAGGGAGGGATGTATGTGGGAAAGGGTTATCTTGTTGATGGACTTTTTAAAGCCAATGTTGCAGTGGTAGATAAAAAGTCTGTGTATTTGTACCCAAA